>JAARMF010002188.1:8352-22459 GCA_022844705.1 Toxascaris leonina
GGGGGGGAGAGAGAGCCAGAGGGGAGGCGGAATGGCTAGGAAAAGGAGAGCAGGCTAAATCAACTTAGCATCGGAAGATTAGAATGGCCTATGGCGTTTGTCCTATCCAAGCAAGTGAAGGAATAGATGATGAAAAATGTTAATTTTTGAACACCATAACATTCATTTCATTTCATCTAATCGGAAATGCTTGAATAATATCTATTTATTCATCGTAATTATTTAGGCAACGTTTTCTTCTCGAGTTGATGTGTTGATTTAGCGGAAGAAGATGGAAGTGAGAGAGCAGGGCTCTGATAACCATACTATTTATTCATTAACTTATTGCGATAATTTTTTTTTTGTATTCTGGCCAAATTTTTGGCTACATTTACTTTATTTATTCTGACTTTATGAAACTCTCATTTACCTCATATTTCTCCTCTCTTCATGAAGGAATAAATCCTTTTTTATATTCCTTTATTTCCTCTACCAATTTTTGAACGATATACTAATTAAGCAATTGATATTTACGACGACTTACAATATATGAATAATATGAAATTGCTCATTTGAGTTTATTTATGTTGTGACGTTAACATCAGTGTAAATTATCAAAAATTTCAGATGAGAATTCAGAAGAAATGCACTACGTTGACCTATTGCGCAATCCAGAACGATATACCGGATATAAAGGCAACAGTGCACAGAAAGTTTGGCAATGCATATATCGCGAGAATTGTTTCAAGTAGGATGTTTTTCACGTTTCCGAGACGAATTTATTTTTTCTATGGTTGAATGAGCTTAAAATTCTATTTGCTATTTTGAAGTTATGATTGGTTTTACTTTCGGGTCCGCTTATCTCCCTCTCCATTCCCCCTTCCCCCTCGCCCCTCCCTCCTTCTTTTGCATCTATCGGGTTTTTTCATTGTTAGAACCTTAGTTAACAGTTGGGAAAAAGGTAGTTGAACGGCCGTTTTAAACAGCAGTGGATAACTGTTCATGTATTTTGCTGTAGAGTTATTCAGCTTTTAAAATCTTCAACTGTAGTCAGAATGATTACTGTTATCATGATACAAAGTTTTGCAATTCTTAATTCGCCTCATATCTGAAAGTAATCTGCCTCTTCCAAAAACTGTATGCGGTTTCGATTTTCAGTTGTGTCATCAGGTTCAGACGTCGTTTACTATGGAAGTTTTTCTTTGTTGGTTGTCTTTTTTAATTTTTCTCATTCTCTTCCCTTCATTCGTACGGCATTTTTCTATAGCCGATTGTGATGTTATTCGAAAATTGTGCTTAACATTGACCACATCTGCATCATTCTAACCGTTCCATCAAAGAGAATATAGAAGGATATGCTCGTTTGTGATTCAAGATGGCAAGCCTGTGTAAATAATATTGTTGAAAGGTTGAGAGTGAATGAGTTTATTGAGTAAAAGGTGATGATAATATTATGATGGTGTAGTATAGTTAATGACTTGAAGGAGAAATTATTGCTTCATTGATTGGCTTTCTTTCAGACCTGATATGAAGTTCGATAAGAATTTCCTTATCCATCCCAATTCTGTTGGTTAGTTTCTTTTGCTTTTTCTAATAACTTCTTTTTTTTGCGAAAATAAGATATCTGGAGTTTTTTTTTTTTTTTTTTTGATTTCATGGATAATGTTGTCTTCCTAGATGATGCGTGGTTATTGTTTTTAGCGTAATTGAAGAAAAAATGTTTAGCTGACAAGGAAATTCGGAGTTATGAGAGATTGATGATGTGTTAGTTATTTCAGAGAGAGAAAGATATGTTATATCGGATTGAAATACTTGTATCGTTTACTGAGGATATGATGGCTTAAAGCTATTATATTAGTAGTTGATGCCGGTAATGATAGCAATAATGAGACGGAAGAAGGTAATTTAACCTACTTGCAAGAAGTTAGTTTCTTATAGGTAAGTTTGCCTCATTAAGGAGAGGGAATAGGAAAGGAACTAGGAAGTTGACAAACGAATCCAAAGACATAAGTACTTCGAAGATGAAGTATGCAAATAATTGCAGATGATGCTTGTTATGATGTTGAAGTGATATATCTTTATCGTTTCTCTTATTATAATTGTTAAAGGCACTAAAGTATTGTATATTTGATGCTAATTGATGTTCATTCTCAGAAGGTGATCCGTGATTTTTGTGGTGATTCTCTGCTTTTTGAGGTTATGTGAATTTTTGTGGGCATCATAGCATTGCATGTTTCCGTTTCTTTATGGTGTAGCTAGCTTAGCGCCTCATTGACCGAAAAGTTTTTCTCATCAACATTACACTCACGATGTAAAGCAATTGCTTATTCGAAGTTTTTCGGCAATATATATATATATATATATATATATATATATATATATATATATATAAAATTTGTTTCCTCCCATTTTTTTTTTGATATTTATAATTTATTTTCAATTCTGACCTCTCAAAGTTTTGAATAATGGTGCTTTTGCTGGTTAGCTGCTTCTTACACTGTAAGCTTCCCATTTCAGGTATTCCACGATCTGATCGAAGTTATTTTTATGAAAGTGAATTTCCTGTGGCGTTCAACCGTAAGAGTATATCTTTCGGGATGAAAGCCACTTATAAATGTTCATTTGCACTAAGCTGATTTTCATTAATTTTCTACTCCGTAATAGATGATTATCGTTCTTCACGCTTTTGAAAGCTTTTTTTTTCGCCTAAAATGTAAGCAAAACTTTTGTAGCCGCGCTAAATTTATGATGTTGGCACGCGCAAGAAAGGAAGAAAAAAAAGCAAGTTTATGTAAGAAGAATTGGCGTTATATGAAAGAAATATGAGATAGGAAATGTATATATATATATATATATATATATATATATNTATATATATATATATATATATATATATATATTTGCTCGGAGAGCTCGGAATGTTAGCGCTTACTTCCAGAAGAGATTATCTGAAGCTTTTATCCGAAAATGGCATCTACTTCCTCATCCCTTACTTCCATCTAGCATCGAAAAGGCAACGATAACATGTGTACAGAATTGCGTTGGTTCTGCCATTTCGTAAGTTTAATTTCAAAGAACATAAAAAGAGGTCTACTGGAATGCTTGAACAGCAGAAGTATGAGTATCAGATGTAACTTGATTGACGCACGATTCGGCTCGCTTCCGCTTTTTTGGTTTGTTCAACAAAGGCTTTCTTTTTCCTTTAAAAAAAAAAAAATCATCTCTTATTTAGGTTTGTGCCTCGAGAAGCGTGTCTTCTATCGACTCATTTCCGGTCTCCATTCGGCAATTACCATTTCGATTGCTTCACATAGCTTCAAGCCAGGTAACTCTATGTTTATTATGTCACCGTCTCCCCTTCCCCCCTCTCCCCCCCCCCCCCCCTCCAACTTGAAATCGTTGGGAGAATTATGAGGTTATTTTTTTCTTAAACCGTTGGCTAAGTAATTGGTTGAAGCAGCATCTGATCATAGGTTTCGCTTTTCCTCGTACTCTACTAATCGTTCGAGTTTATCCTGATTGTCGTTGAGTCGGTTGTTCGTTGTATAGGCGTAACAAAGGCTAATGTATTCTAATTCAGTTCCTATGAATGAGCGCAGAATTCAAGTAATCTTTGGTTTTTCCTGGGTAAATTTTGGCAAAATATAAGATGAAATTATAGGTGTTCTATCATTGGTGGGGTCTTTCAGCTTATTTCAGCAATGTTAACGTGCACTGTGTGTTAGTAAGTGTTAGCGGTAGGGTCAAGAGTGTACTAGTTACGTGCCCTAAATAGTTACACAACAATTGTCTGGTTTCATTCTCGGCAGAGAAGAGTTGTAAGATTGATATGAGTCTTGTGACAGGATAATTTAGGTGATAAGAGCTTAAGTGTTCTACATTAAAGGAGATAATAAATTTCAGCATTTGGCGCACTAGGAGAAGGCACATGGTTCAGGAATGTGGAGATGTTTCGCAATCGTTTCAGTACTAAATGGACATGGGAAGGACCTCAACGCTTAAAGAACGTCTACTTTGTATACCTACTCGAATTGAGAGCTTTAGTGAAAGTAACACCTTATCTACGCACTGAGCTATTTTATACTGGAAATAAGAAAGTAAGTTTTTTTTTTCTTCGATATATTTTACTCATTGTTGACTATCTTTGTTTTCTTTTGAATTGCACTCGTATTTGTTATATATAAAGAAGAATAAACATCAGGTCATCAGTACTATGCAAATATAAATTCTAACCTGTGCAAAATCAAATTTCACATTTAGATGGTTGGAGTTGAGTATTACTTATATAGGCAGTATTTGTCTATTATACAACTGAGCCGGAAAAGAGGATTGAGTTGTTCAAAATGCAGCTAATAATTCCATTTGAAAGTCAACAATACTGTTTACTGCAATTCTGTCACTTCATTGTAATATACGTGCTCCATTCCATTTTTTCCATTTTTTTTTCTTTTTTTTTTTCTTTTTTTCAGATGCGCACACTACACTTATAGGGCAAGCTGTTAGCGTATTTGATGTTAACAACGCAAACAGTTTTTCTCTTAGGGATTCTTTCAGGTGGATACAGAAACAAAAGCAGCCGTAGAGGAGCTGACGAACATCCTTAAGGAGTTCCCAGATCCATTCGATGAAACGGAAATGTTTACTGTAAGTTTTTTTTTATCAATTATTTTCAGTTCCATTCGCGCTATCCAATTCCTTGAATTTCTTAGGTAAAAAGCTTCAGCATTTAGCGTTATTTATCAAGTATTTTGAAAATTCTAGTAAGTGTTATCGGCTCCACGTAATCCAAGGGAATAAGCTTAGTTTGTTTGAATTCTTTATCGTTGCCCGACGATATTAGCGTTTAAGAAACCCGACAACCAATTTGAATCCGTCATTGTTGCGGATATTTGAAACTTTCGACCGTTTACGTTAATGCTTGAGCGTGACGAATTTTTCATGGCGCTTCGTTTTATCAACATAGATTCAATCTCTTCTTAAAGGATTGTGCTCAGTTTTCCTCGTTTCCTTGTTTCCTCAAATGTTCATATGAATTCTTTCATCCGTCCCACTTTTCAGCCATCTCTCCCATTCGTACGTATACATCCAACTAGATGGATGTATTTGAATATAAATATCATTTAAGATTTGCTTCACATATGCATTTTCTCTTTGAAGGTCAATTTAATTGACTGCTAAATTGACTTCCTTTGTCGACTTTTTAATTAATTTCCTCTTTCTGCCTTGTGATATGTGCAGTGAAAGCGTGTGATTGTTGTTTGCAGTCTACAGTTGTTTTTTTTTTCGCAACACAGTAAACATTCATTGTCGTATTCCCATGAAAATCGACTTTAAGCTTGCAATAGACGTTACATCAAATGATATGCTTCCACATAGTTTAAGCATGTGGTTTTTTTTTGATGCAGCAGGTAGAGGTGTTGATCGTGACGTTTATTTTAGGGTGTAGAGGCACAAGCTCGAGAGTTACGTGAAGAATTTCGAATGCATTTCCATAACATTTCACGTATTATGGATTGTGTTGGTTGTGATAAATGCCGTTTATGGGGAAAACTACAAACGCATGGCATGGGTACTGCATTGAAAATTCTCTTCTCGGATCTGCCAACTTCCCATTATCGCTCCAACGATGGTGCCGTACATGCTCCTTTCCAATTAACGAGGTGATCTTAAATTTTTTTTTGTATGCTTTTACGTTTTCGATAGGAGTTTTTTTTTGTTTGTTTGTCTGCCTACATTCTGTTTTATAATTTCTGTACGTATAGATAAAATGTCGATTGGTTTGGCTATTTTGATTGAAAATATTTTATCTGAAAAATGGGATTATTGAAAGGGAATAACATGTCAAAGTTTTAGTGTCATTACTGATTTGATTTGTAGAAAATGAAAAGAGACGCATTGCAAAATTTATTTCAATTGATAGAGTAGTTGATGATTTAAATTGAAGCGATAGCAAGAGGATAACACATCAATTCTTTATCATCTTTTATGATGGATTATAAATCTCGAGTTGAATGCATTTTAGATTCAACCACATAATTAAAACAATAAATGCAAATTGTTTTCAGGAACGAAGTTGTCTCATTATTCCAAAGTTTTGGTCGCTATGCGTCGAGCATTCGAGAGGTGGAGGAATTTCGCCGGGCCTTAGTCGATTAATATCTTAGCCCTAACTATTGTTACTTATTGTTTTGTTTTTTTTCTTTTTCCGACGCGGCCTGTTGTAATTCGGCTTACATGACTCAATTGTTTGTGCACAATGATTTCTCAGAGGGCCAATAAAATTATATTTATAGAAGGTGTTTTATAGCTTTGAATCTATCGAGTGGGAATTTTTTCTTTTCTTTTTTTTTTCTCGAATAAATAAATGAATATAACTGACGTCTCTAAATTTCGCCGTTATGCTAGTCGAAGGGGAAACTTGACGCATAGAAAGTGATCAATTGTTAAATGTAATGAAATGTGTTGTATTTCAACGAAAAAATTTTCGTGCCGATTGTGTTTCATTTGTTGATCAATAACAGCATTTGTGACACTCATCTAAGCTTTCCTCACTTCCGGACAAATAATTGTCCGAGAGATTTTGTAACCAAAAATCATTCGTTGTGATAACGTCTCTCTCAGAGTTTTTTTTTTTTTATTGTAAACAATAATGCTATGACCGCACTGTTCCATTGATACGTATTGAATTTTATTTGAAAACAAACATTTAGATGATTGAAATTATGGAGAGAAAAAGAAACATTTTCTCTCAAATAATATACCAATGCGGTTGGAGCTTCATATCGTGCTTTCTTGTTTGTTTGTTTTTTTCCTCTCTCTCTCTCTGTCAAAGTCCTCTATCGCTTCAGAATGCAAATTTTTTTTTCTTTTTTATTCACTGATTTTTTTTAATCTCCCCACTAAATATTGCTCACCTATGTGATTTTGAATTGGTCGAATGTATGAAAAAGGGAATTAATATGTTGTGTTGAGGCAGAAAATTGCATACTTTATCTACGAAATATATATATATCGACAGTTAAACGAATTTTTCATAGTCATCTTAGTTGAAGCGACAAGTCACATTCTTTAGAGATACATTCAAATAATAGTTGTCCTTTTTTTGTTTATTTCGATAGTGTATCACAACAAAGTGGTTAATTGAATGCTAATTTTTTTTATAGTGTGCAATTGAAAAATGAAAAGTACTGAAAGAACCGCACGTAATATTCCAAATGAACAACTCTCATTAAGCAGTTGGTTGTTTGATAGTGAAGTGGTTGTTAGAAATGCCTGCAGGCATGAGTTTTCGAAGCATTCAGCCACGGGTGTAGGAACGAAAGGACGGCTGATCTATGAACGTCGTCACTTCATCATCCTCAGGGACGAGGAGATACCAAAACGAATACATACACATATCTATTATATGCACACATATGTGTGTTCTATACGCACGTGTGCATATATGTACTTGTAGTACAATTTTTGTCGGCAAAAGCAAAGAAAAAAACTACAAAAATTCAATGAAGCATTTATTTATAGGAGTAGGCAATTTGGCAACAGTGACAAGAGGAATGGAAAATTAAATTAAACCTGTTGAGCGGTTTATACACGTGAAAATATGGTATATATAGGCGGGAGGTGTATGATTGTTCAAGTAAATTTGAGTAGCTGATCACATCGTTTGTTACACCTTACTAACCTAAGCAAGGTGCAAAATGAAGGTTGATTGCTGTTAAATGAAAAAATCTCGTTTTTAAGAGTTAGAGACGTTAGATTTTTGGTTTCGGATAACAAGGTATCTAGATCGAAGTATGAATAAATCTGAGAAATGGAAAAGCGTCGCTACTAAAATTTCGATGATACAATCTGAGGGTGTTTTTGAGAATAATTCAACAGCTTGCAAATTCTCGAGTGATTTCAATGTGTTGGCAGCATTTGGCATTTTGCCTAGCGAATGAAAAACGTTATGCACTCTTTTGCGTTCGTCAATTTCTTTCACTAATAAACAAATTTTGCTCATAAATCTATGTGTTCAATTATCTCTTGAGAAAAAAAAAAAAAAAAAAGCAGTGAAAATGATTGATAAAGTTGACAAGATGAAAAATTTTTCGTTGAGTCAGCTAAATACATTTCCTTTTTCGATTTTTATGTAAAATTTTATTGTATGGATTATGTTTTTTTTTTTTTTTTTAAAAAAAGCATATATTCTTTTAGCAATTCGTAGGGCGTTTTCTTTCTCTTTTTTTTTTTTCTGAACAAATAAATTCAAATGGATCGTTATCAATTGTGAAATATCTTTTTTTTTTTTTTTTTTTGTACTTCACGGAATCATTCACGTGCTTAAAACTTCGAATTTGCATCGATATTATTGGGAAATGACGTTTTTGAGATGTATCAATAGAAGATTTATCAATTACGCAACATCGCTCATTTCTCACGTCTTTCGTTGATGATCGCACGTGATTTCTATCAATATTATTTGCGTTCGTTAGTCTTCAATGAGATTTTTCTCCATAGCTTATCGCATCTAATTTACGTGTGATTCTATCACGTTCAACGTAACAAATATAACGTTTAATTTGTTTACGACTTCATGAATATAGATCGCAAATAAGTGTATTTTTTACAATTCGGGATATGACATAATGACGTCATTCACGTTTCGAGATTTAGAGGTTTCTCACCATTCGATATGTTGGTATGCTCGAGAGCTGCGCAGTTGTCGAATATAATGCTGTGTACCCTCAAAAGCGTTTGTGCTGATGACGCATTTGTTGGGAGCATTTTGCACGTTTCGTCAACGCTGATCGATAAACGAATGCGACATTCACGCATCAAATTTTCACATTCGTTTCTCATGTTGTTCTCAAAAATTGAGCATATTTGTCCACATGTCTAGCTAGCTAGCTGGCTAGCTAAATGTGGCTTTAAGAGTGATGGCTACTTCCGGTCTTCTAATTTGTCTCGATTCTTTTTTTCTTGATTTCTTAGGTTGTCTTTTGAAGTTTAAAACGCTTGCGGATAGAGGTTTTCATTGATCATCAAAAAACAATGTCAATCGAAGCAAGACTCTTAAAAGGCTAAAACACGGCTATTATTTTGTTTCTATGCTATTGCTTATAGTAAATTTAAGGAAGACAATTAGCGTTGCTATGAATGAGTATATTATTTATTGATATCTATGAGTAAATAAATTCTTTTAAAGTTCATAAATTTTAATGAACTTTACAAACTTGAATACATCAAGTAAAATTGCTGTGATGTTCATTTTTTGTTTGTATTTTCTTTACTTTTTTTTTTGTCGAACATTGGCTCTATCTCATCTTCATTAATTATTTCGTCATTTTGAGCCCCCTTTTTTTGCGAACACATTTGGTTTCTTAGAGCCGAAAAGATATTGTCGTATGAAGCATACATCACATCAAACGTAAGAGGGTATTCCATGTGAAAATATATGGTTGAAGTGGTGAGTGAAATTGGGGGGGGGGGGGGCGGGGGGTGCTCCTAACTTTCCTCTCTGTGCCTTCCCTCCCGCCGCTCCCTCTGCTCTTCCCTCCTCCTTCATTCGAATTTCCTCCTCTCCGTGCCGCTATATATTGTATTTCTCGAATATAGTCTTTACGCTAATGTGGATTGTAAGCGATGAATTCATTGGAAATTTTTTACTATACGAAGTGAGGAAAGCGTTACTCATTCGATATATGAAGAGTTGCATGTGTTGTACGATAGTATTGAATGTTCTATCAATGTTTTTTGCAAAAATAATCGCCGTAGAGATATTTGGAAAAAAAAAACTACTTTAGGAATTTTTTTTCTCATCTAATTGATGTGTTGATTTCATTTCATTTCCATAGTAATTCGAATTTTTAGCGGAAATAAAAATAAATTACAAATATTAATGATTATTTTCGTTTAACGAATAATACCAATTCAAATAATACTAAATTGGAGTAGCAAAAATTCCCTTCCCTTCAAAAAAAAAAAAATTGCAATCATTCAAGAGTGTTTTCATTTACTTTTACGGAATGCATTCGCAAAATCGACTATTATCATTTCGCATCCATATATATTTATCTTTTTGTTCGATGATTTTTTTCTTTTTTCTAAATTCTATCAACAGCAAAAAATCGATTGTAAATGATGATCTATTAAAGCAATATAGATAGAAGAAGTAAATCGAAGCCAATAATACATTATGCTATAATTAGTAATGCGTAATTTCTAGAGTGAATTACCTACATGACAGTTCGTCGTTTCATAGAATTCATTCAGTTTTCATTTGTGGAAAATAACATAAAACTCAGGTGAGAAGGGGGTGAGGGAAGGAGTGGAGGGACGGGAAGAGAGCAGGGGAGGCATGCATATAAATTGAGATAGGCATTGTTGAGGCAAATCTCCAACTCATTGACGCGTCGCAATGACTTAATTGCAAAGCGTATATGACCTTCGTATTATGCAAATTTTCTTCATTCATAGGTACGATGGAGTTAATATAAGGTATTTGAATATATATTTTATAGGACAAAAGATCGAAATCAGAGGTCATCCACAGAATGCCATTTACATCGAATACACCATATCAAGAACTATGCATTTGTTTGCATCTAGTGCTTATCTGTGTGCTATATGTGAGAAGCTACAAGAGAATTGTAGAGAATAGAAATCGAGTCGTGACAATACATAGCGAACAAATAAACGTTTAAAAAAAAAGTTGAATTCAAAAGAGCACAAAATAACACTCATAATATCGCTTATCTTATGCACTATTTTATTATAATTTACATCTATTTTCATTTAGCGATTGTATTGATAACGCACTATTTTACACTATTTTATTATAATTTACATCTCAAATGAGATGATCTTTTCATTCAAACACTTCAGCGATGTATTACTCATTTTGCATATCGTTTATATTTTGCAATCGTGAATCATCACAAATAGAGAACAAATATTACACATAGTTATTCGTAATTGCAATATATCGACGCACGAACATTAGTTTTGTAGTGAAATATCTAACGGTGGAAATTTGCTCTTTTTTTCAAAAGCCCTATGGGCATTTCTACTTGATAGGGGAGGGGAGGAAGGGGAGGAGATGCAGTGGGGGGGGGGGGGGGGGGGGGGGGGAAAGGATATGTGTATGTTGCCTCAGTTGGAAAATGCAACTGCTCAGCTATGTCATAAAAATTTTTCGATCGACATTTTGCGATTTCATGATCATCGATACGATAATTTTCAACAACAAGCGCGTATATTTGTTTATTGATACGATTATTTTCTATTTTGATGCTGATGCTTTCCTACAATATGTGCACTTTCAATCGTTACGGTCAGAGTGAACACTGATATTCATGATATATGGACGTGAACGTTCACTTCTATCAACCACTTACTTAGTTGTGATTGGGTCGATGCGACTTTGCATTTCCCCTTCCCCGTTTTTCATTTACTCACGCAAATTACGTCATGTCTAGCGTACTAACGATATTGCGTTGTGATGGATTTCTTCGAATATATTTATAAATGTTGCATGATATTCATATATTTTTGCATATAATGGATGCTATATTGCATGGAATAATTTTTATAACACAAAGAAAATGTCTACGAAAATAACAACACATTTTTTAGCGAGTATAGTATGTAATAATGTGTCACTAAAAACGATGAACGCACTATATTGTTATAAGCGTTTCGCAAAAGCCGTCTGTGTTGAACTGTGCTATACCCAATAATTTTATACTAGTATACATAGCCTGGGATATTTTGGAGTGACCTGCAGTGTATCCGCATTGCCACATTCTATCAGTTATTTTCATCTTCCCATTGACATCCTTCAACAGGATTATTAAGAGCAACGAAAGATTTGGGGAAGGAGGAGGGGGGGGGGTGGGTGGGGTGAGGAGATGGGAGAGGAGAGGAAAGCGAGGTCGGAAACTTTTAAATATCTTACGGTTGTTGAGCATTCAAATACAGTTAAGAAAATGATTGTAAGAAATAATGTACTATAACCTATTGATATCGCTTCTAATGTGGTACAGTGTTGTTGCCTTGTTCGATTGGTATTATCGCATTGATGTAGAACAAGCTCAAGTGTTGACTCAATCACTCATTCCTCGCTCATGCCGAAAGTTTACTTCGTAAACGAGTAAATAGGCAATGTATTTACCTGTATCCAGGTGACAACAACAAAAAACATAAAGTGAACGAACAAGGCAACGAATACATGAAAGGAAGAACGAATAGCATGTCTACCAAAAAATCGCATAAAATTTTGAGGTGGCGCAGTAATGTTGGACCCTGAAAAAGCTATCGCCAAGAGCCACTCTCTTCAAAAAGATCCGAAATCTCGATCGGGACCCATAAAAGCTTAGATGGCTTTATGACATCGAGCAATCGGATGGCTTTTTCCTTTTTGAACTTTTAAAGTGTGCGATACTGAAGGCGAACACAAGTAATAGCTAAAAAAAAAATCATGCAGAGCTGTAGAGCGGTTAGAGCATTTCCGGGCACTTTTTTGGGACAATTCGTTACTTGAAATCGGTTTTCTATTTTTTCGTGATCGGTGATCAAGCTGAATAATTTCGCTATTTTTTTTTTCTCACATGTTGATTTCAGTTATTTTTTTGTATCGACGGAAAAATAGTTGATATTTCATGAGAATTATTCCTCTATATTTAGTCTATATATTTATATAGACTAAATATAGAGGAATATTTATTCCTCTATATTTAGTCTTATATTTATTTATTTGAGTCTATATATATATATATATATATATATATTTATTTATTTATTTATGAATTATATAATTTGCAGTTTTTTGAAGTTGAGGTTACAGCGGCTTTTTTTTAAAGGTTCGTAGCACACAAAATAATCATCATTGAATTTGTATGTGATGTTTTTCGTCTACTTTAAAAGCTTAGTGGTAATTTCCGGTAGTTTTTTTCTTTTGATGAAGTAATTTTGTAAATTCGGTGATTTTTGATGTACTCAAATGTAAAGCAATACTAATTGATTTCTTCATTGATTCTTTCTCGTTTGTGAGGATAAAATTGCAACATTCACTCAAATCGTTTCAACTGTCGAATAAACAAATGTATTGTTTTTTTGTTGTTGTTGTTTTTTTTCACGAAGAATTCTCTTTTCGAGTGATGTTATAAAATTTCTATGACATATTGACCATATTATATTTATCTTAAGAATTACTTCATTTCACTACCGTTATCAATAGTTTAAATATTGCAAAAATTAACTATGGAATTGAATATAAATTGCAAATGAAAAAAGAAAAAAGATAAAAGGACAACAAGAAAATCCAACGAAGGGATTATCAAAATGTTCTTTGAAATGTAGTAAATTCATTAGTACGCATAATTTCAGACGGAAATCGATATCAAAATATAACAATATTATTGTTGGAGAATATTTATCTGTCTTCATCGAATCGTTTGTTGAATAGTTTATATAGTGGTGATGGTGATTATTGTGGAATAAAATGATTTCCATTTTTTTCGATACGTCGATAGGAAAAAAAACTGAGCATAATTTTTTATAAAATATATGCTAGTATAAGAAAAAATGGTCTCAAATCAGTGAATTATCTTCATATGGAACGCAGAATTATTATTATTATTTTTTTTTTGAACACTCCGAATGGAACTTCTTTTTCTTTTCTTTTTTTTTTTTTTTTAGAAGGATATATAGCATTTAATATAAAGATAGGATTAGAATTAACATTAATATGATATAAGGTGCAAATTCTGAATTATGTATAGAGAAGCGTTGAAATTTCAGGAGATTTTAGGAGGTATTGAGAGAAGCGAAATTGACAAAAGAAGGACTTTTATTTATTGTTTCGATATGCTTATCGTATTCTCATCGTTTAGTATTGAGTATGAAAATGTATTATGCCTATTATCATCTAGAATTTTATTATTGAAAGAAGGCGAAACATACTGAGAGAAATATTTATTTCTAGAATGAATCAAAATCGAAAAGAGATCATAATGCAGAAAAAAAATATATTGTGGATATCGGAACAATTAAATAAATATTGTATAGATATATAAATATACATATAAATGAATAAACAAATAAGTATATATATATGCATACATATATATATATATATATATATATA
>JAARMF010002189.1:0-26762 GCA_022844705.1 Toxascaris leonina
ATCTGTAACAGTTACGTGGCCGTTGCGCATCAGAGCCAGCGTCAGTGTTTGTCTGCGCAGGCGTTTGCATGAATGGCGCACTGCTGTTCGAAAAAATATAGTGTAGGGCTCGCACAACTTATTTGAATGAATTCGCATGCAAGCTTCGCCGTTGTAGACAAGTTTTGGCACGCACCAAACGTTTATCCCCTCTTCGTTCCTCCATTCATCATGTTGTTGTTCTCATCTCATTCTTTTCCGATTACTTCGTTCACGTTACAGTAAAAAGTCATTGACATTGTGGATGTGTTGATTGCTGTTCGGCTACTAAAATTGCTCGTGCACCCGCAGCTGAAAATTTTTTCTTGTGCAGTCTCTTATCAGGCTGATCACGGAGCAAAGAACCACCATGTGGAGGTTGGTCCATAAGTACACCTAGATGTTTCTGAGCGAAGGCGCGAAGATTTTACGGCCTATTAGATTTTCGCTTTCTTCTTTCAGTTCACTGAACCCAACTTGTGCTGAAACCTTTAAATTTGCGTTTGTTTTCATATCACCTGTCAGATGTTATGGCATCTTAAGTTGCTTGGTCCCTGCCCCTCCCTTTCCCTCTCCTCCTCGCCCTTCCATCGCCGTTCCCCATTTGCTCACTGCACCTCCTTCCCGTTTCCTCTCCTTCCCTTTATCTTCCAGTCTCACGATCTGAGCTGCGAGGGCTATTTCTTTTCTTTTTGACTAAAAATTCGGAGAAAAGCCACATCTGGAGCTGAATTCTCGACTAGACAGATTCTGTGTAGAAGCTGCTCGAGTGGTTTTGTTAGAACGATAATGTTTTGAAGGATTGATTGCAATGTTTTGTCGCAGCGAGAAATTTCGACTGGGTTGTAATGGGCTAAGCATTCCGTGTTCCATCTTGAGAACACATTTTATTGCGGTGGAACAGCTGTTGGGGGACTTCAGAACTTGTCTGTCCATAGAAGCTAGAATGGTTTTTCGTGTGTTCATGCAAATTTCCTACGTTCGTTTGTATATATGTATGTGTACCCGTCTATCTGCTTAGTTGTTTGATAGCCAAGTGAGGGATTTAATGCAGTTGGAGCTGCTTGATTCCGTAAGTGTGGTATGTACTATAGAAAGGCACTCATACTTCAACTTGTAGTGAGATCGATATTCGAAATAGATATAAACGTCTTGGTGAAGAATGCCGTGTGTGGTTCGTGATGATTTGGTCGGGTGGCGCAATACTTTTGTGAAAAATTGTACGGCGATCAGCTCCACTCAAATATGAAGGCATTATTTGCAGTGTTTTGCACACTGCTGCTAATTTGTAAGATTGGCTGTTTAAGTGAACGCCACGGGAAAACGCATTATGCGCGAACCCTTCTAATACGCTTCTCGATGTGCAGTGACGGGTAGAGTGGCAATCGAAGTGAACACATCCCAGCATATTCGTGGAGGGACAGCTGTATTTTTTGTGAAACTAAGCAACTTAGTTCATGATAGAATTCGAATTCTGGCACCTAGTGGCATCGGCTTGGTAAGCCAATAAAGATGAGGGGAACCAAAATCTTCCTTGCTACGTTGGTGTTGCCTTGGCGTAGCTGCCAATATTGCCAGAGACGATGGCAAGAGTGTCAAAGTGAACGGAAAATCTGTCGCAACTTTTCCATTGCCGCTGGAAGGTTTTGAATGTTACTGTTTCCTTGATTGTTCAGTTAAGTCGAGCGAGAAATTTTTTCAAAAAATCTTGGTCGATGGCTTCCTATGGAGGGTGTTTTTATGGAACCCAATTCCGTGATTAATGTTTCTTTCTCATGGCTCAGATGCCAAACCGTGCTCTTGTGATAGGTCTATGAAGGTACACCATCTTGGTGCAAAACCAACGTGACCGAACTCAAAATACATCGGTAGAAAAGGGTGCGTTCAATCGGAGTCTGTAAAAAGTGCATTCAAACGCATTCGAAACACGAGTTCGGCATGTCTGTTTAATGAGCAAGTTATAAGAACCGAACGCCGATTGAGCGCATTCGTTATTTTTCTCTTGATTGCCTTAAGGGCGACTGTCTGAATTTTTTCTTGTGACGCTGGTGGGCTGTATGGAGTGTTGCTCAGTTTCGTTCTTGCACTTTCAGCAACCCGCAGAAAGTGGTGAAGAGCAACGTGCTGAACATTGTAGACCAGGCGCATCTTGATGCGTTCTTGGCCAACTGCGATTGCAAATATGAATCCCGCAATACCGTTATGCTCAAGGTTTGCATTTCTACTATCACTTGGGTATAATCCGCGTTATTGTGCCACTTCTCTCACCTGCAATACATGCGATCGTGTTTTCAAGTGTGGTTTACATAGCAAGTAGGTGGAAGAAACCAGACGGCTTCAGATATGAGTAGCGACTGCGTATCTTATGGCAGCAGCCTCGCTCCAGAGAAGGGAGGGAGGAATACCGCGCCGCCATCTCGGATAAATCTTTATCGTGAACTTTTTTTGTCAGCACTTTTGCCAAGAGGTGTGTGAGCGCAAGAAGTGGTCAGCGGCGTTGTCGGTTTCAACATGCCGTCCATAAGAGATGTAACAAGTGAAATAGTACATTTTGAGCCATCCTGTCTTGAATAAAGGTTGGGCAGCAAAGGATGGTGGGATGTGGGAGTGGGATGGCTGCTTTGTGGGCGCCTCTGAAGGATCCTCGATTAGTTCTTTCACGATTAGCTAGCAGAGGGAGTTGATGTATGGCATCAAAGAGATATATAGGATCGAAGGTGGAAAAAGTGGGCAAAAGGTAGAGTAAATGACCAAGGTAAGAACAGTAAAGACAGCGAAGGTACAGTTGATCACGTATTCAGCAATTTAATCCTAATCCTTAATGGAGGTACCAATAATGTAAGTCATGCTAGCCTCACTGCCATCTACCTTCCGTTTCCTGAGAAATGATGGCTCGTAATACTAATGACATCTGGGATTTTCTGCAGAAAGTTTTCGCGCATAGGATGGCGGCTGCTAATATGTAAATGAATAAGAAAGTATTCCCATGTACTGCAGCTCAACGCAAAATTTTCCACTTGCAAAACAACCTGAAAGTTTTTGAGAGTAACGAAAGCAAGCCAAGACAATTTTTCTGTCCAGTTGGCGTCCGAAGAGCTGTGAAAAGAGTTAACCGCAGTTCATTTAGACAACTCTCATGAAGAGCATTTAGCGCTTATTCTTCGGGAAACACCACCATAAAGAGGGAATGGAGGGAGTGGCTACAGATAGTACTGCTTCTATCACCTTTAATGGTGACCTGAGTGGGATACATGCCATCCACTTATGTGTCCTCTTTCGTCGCTCCATGTCGCATATGGTTCTCCAACCTTTTGCCGTCATTCCTTGCGAGCCGCTTCGTTGATATATAATTCGTGCGTATCAGAACAGATCTCATATGTGCACAAATTGTGTACTTACGTACCCCGATTTTCACCTCGTGATGAGTTCTTTACTAGCAGGCCGTTAATGAAGAAATAGTTGTGACAGTTTTGTTATGAGGTTGAAAATGATGATAAAATTAATATTCAGGTAGTGGTTATCTTTGTGATCTGCGTGGTGCTGGTGTTAGTAACATACATGCTCTTCCTGATGTGTCTTGATCCGATGCTGCGCAGACAGCGTCAGTCCATACCCTACCGACAGCATAATGATGAGGTTCGTTCTGCTTCTTTCGGTTATCCTTCCAACGACTTACTGGTGAAAAGCATTCGCACGGAAAGTCTCGGTGTACTAGAGCAGTGGAGTGAGCATAAACACGATTCAAGCTCTCTATCATTGAGGAGGAATGGCTGAAGGTGATATGCTATGTATTTCTTAAAATCCACAAGTTATGGAGCGAAAAGTGCAGCCTTAATCTATATATATTATTATAGCCAAAGACAGTTGTTGCGTTTTCATCTTTGCTTATTTTCTTCACTTCTCCGCTGATGATTAATCCGGCCTACTGAGAGAACTCTGCACCGTTGTGACCTTCTCAACTGAGAAGCGAGAGATTCTTGGTTAGCTGACATTGTCTTTTGGAGTCTGCTTGGAAGGAAAATTCACTCTTTCTTTCCTCGTTGTTTTCGTTCTCGCCGTTTATTTGTTTTCGTTTTCAATGCATTTATATTCGCCTCTAGCCTCTGTATCATGTACGACGTTGTTCTATCTGTACAGTCGTTATGCTGCATCGGGCTCGCTCCCCGTGAATTATTGTGCTCTTCAGCAGTTTTCTGCATAGCTGACTGGTAGAAATGTAGAAGGGATTTTAAATTCTGTTGTGTTGTATGCGATGAATTTGAGATTATTGTGGAGTTTTTTAAATTTAGTATAATTTCAAAGACTCCATTGTTCATCCATCACGTCTGAAAAATTTGAATGGGCCGATCTTGCCATCTGCGTGATCTTTTCATGCTCTAAGTATTTATCGATGTCCTTATCCATGCGGCTTTTACACCTATTGTTGCAGAACAGACGAGCCCATATTTTGAATGCCTTGAACAGCCGTCATTTCATCGTTCTCTCCATCGATACATCTGGCAATTTTTTCCATCTTTCGCGATCCTGAGCTCGCCACATCTAAGCAACACCATATAGATGTCGCAACGGATCTTCCCATCTTGTTGACGATCTGCCGCATGGTCGCTTAATCTCTCTTGGGTACCATTCAAGGCTACACGCTTGGTCCACCTGTTATCATTCATCCTGGCCGCATGACCAGCCTATCTTTCTTTTGTATATCTCTTGAACGATGTCCCTTATAGCAGATCTAGAACGCAAGTCTCCGTTCGCGATGCGTTCTAGTTTGCTGACACCCCCCATGCGCCTTCCCATGGCTTGCTGAGTGGTCGCTAATTTATTTTCTTCAGCAACCGTGGTGTTCCACTTTTCACACCCATAAGGTAGCACAGGGAGGACGGTAGAATCGAAATGTTCTGCTTTTACGGACCGTGTCATCTTCACATCGCAGAAGATATCCTTGAGCTTGATGAAGGTTTGCCCATCCCGCTTTTCTTCTCCTCCTCAATTCTAGACCCAAATCGTTGTTCATTTGCACAATTTGTCCTAGGTATAAATACTGTTCCAGGAGCTCGATGTTCTCGTTATCCAGTTTCATGGTGAACTGAGGACAAAGTGCATTCTTCATGCACTTCGTCTTGCTTTCGTGAATGCTGAACCCAATTTTTTTAGCCTTATTGTTGAGCCCGTTTAGTAAGTTCTGCAACTTTTCTGGGTCGTCTGCCACGAGTACTACGTCCCCCGCCGTCAACATTGAAACCGCCCAGAATCTTTATATTTCTTAGAACGCCCTCGAAAGCTGATGAAAAGGCTTTTGGGGAGCAGATATCTCCTTGTTTTACACTTCTTCCGATTTTTGTACATGTGTTTCGAATAGCGTGGTCTCCATGTGCGATTGGGATAGCGAATCTTTGATGATTGGATTGTACAGGGTGTCGTCCACTGCTTGATCGGAGAGCATCTTTCTATTAACTTAGCTGGGACGAAAATGTGGTCGGTTATAGAAAATCGCTTTCGGAAGCCTGCCTGCTCACGTCTCATGTTTGTCATCGAGGATTGCTTCAATTCTATTATAGATCACTCACATGAAAACTGTAGATATGTGATAGCAGGCATATCGAACTATAGTTACGGATNTACACTTACGGATGTCCTCCTGATTTTCTTTTTTGGATATCAGCACTGTTCGCGATCGTTTTCATCCCAGCGGGACCCGCGTCTAGGTACCACCAAAACCGAGCGCGCAACGCTTTTGTAAGAATTTCGCCGCTGGCTCTAATCTCTTCCATGCGTATTCGGTCGACACTTGCGACATTCTTTTGCTTCGTGGCGTATATCGCTTTTTCAACTCTGCTAGATAGACGAGCTCATAAGACACCTTAAATTTTGTTCGAAAGTTATAATTCCATACCGCAGTCCTCGTCAGTCCATTAATCTGCGAATAGATATCTATGCATGTGAGCGCGTATCCTTCATAACACCTTTTAATATTTTGCCGTTAGCATTTTCATCATTTGGCCTATTGCGGGCTTTGCGGGTGGAAGTTCAAAAATCTTAGACAGTGTCGACTTATGGCTGCTTTATATTTGTTGGTTTCCAGATGGAAGAGAATATTTTTGCGCGTACGGCGAGCAATACAGGCATTGTCGAAGGCTCACCTTCAGTAACGATGCGTTCACGCGGAAACAGTATGTTCTTTTCGTACTTGTTACTCGGTTACACTGCATAATATGAGAGAGTGGTATATTCTTGATAGCGAATGATAACTAATGAGCATAATTAACCTGAGGTTACGGATAAAAAATGGTTGCTTCACATTTAGAACTGCAGGGATAGTCGTTAACGAGACACTATGCGAAGATTTTCGTCGGAGTGCTTCAGTGTTGTGCAACTGAACAATGATGATAGATTGCTTAGAGGCGGCTTGTGTGGCACCTTTAGCAGCATGCGTTGTGAAGTTGAGAGCAAAGCAATAAGTTCAGTGAGTTTGAAAAATATGCAATATCGGTCGATGAATGGATTAAATGAGCTTGCTTGAGGTATTCATTGCGTTGAGTGAGTGACTTTGCAGGTGGAGTTCTTGAGAGAGTTGAAGCGGAGCAGAATCGTTGGATGAGGAAGGTGGAGGAACAACGAAAGAATATCTTCACTGATCATACTATGTTGAATTGATTCGTACTCTTTTCGGCATGCTCGTTTTCCAATTTGGGGCAATTTTGATTCTGAGTTTGAATGTTCGTTTGAAGATGGTGTGAAGCAAGCCAACACAACTGCAAGGGACAAAAAGGGTGAACAGATGGAAGCTGCGTTGTTTGGCGCGGAACAGTAGCACGTTTAATAGTGAGAAAAAAGATTTCATCAGTTTAGTCAGAGTTGAAGTGGAATCAAGTCGAGAGGACAGAGTCTGATGCCGCACCACTTTGGCTAATTTATCTCTCTCTCCGAACAGAGGTAGATAAGAAGTAGCAAAGGCAGTACGGCATTCACTTCCGCTCAACATAGTATCTACTTTCTTTCGCAGTGACAGTCACCTCTTAGCACTTATTCCGTCGTCGACCATGATCGATATGCTATAGAGAGTGTGGCTGTGTCTCGACACTAGTTTGATAGCTAACCACAGTTTAGTCACTGTTGTTCACTTTATCAGCTACAACTCTTTTTTTGTGGTGGGAAAAAATATGATGCATTAAACATCGAATGTAGGCAGTGGGTGCGTTAGTACTGTTGAAGAAAATGTGGGTCAAACTGTTGAAATCATATCGTTTGCAGAGAGTCAAGCTGGGAATGAAATTATTGCGAAACACTCAAATGATTTTCGATCCTCTGCTTGCCCAAAGATATATCTGTCATAGTGGTCGCAGTACGTTACAAATTGCCATAGCCTGTGACGCAGCATCATGTTGGTTGAATGTAAGTTTTGATGATGGGGTTGGATCCAAACGTTCGATTTTTGTCATTGACAGGGGTGATGGGGGATTCAGGGCTGAACTTGTTACTCGTCAAGTGCTTAGACTAGCCTGGAGTAATAAGCGTTTGATGCAGTTGAGGTTTCTGGAGGGTACATTTTGATCTATTATTTCCGAAATGAACTGAAGCTTGGAATGAAGTTTCTTCCTATTGCTTGTAGCTGTGTGACGAGCTTTATGAATTCACAAATCTGTATATAGTGGGCATTAAAGGAGAAGCTGTAGCTTTCGATATATAGTCACTCTGCTGCAACCGGCGACTCCTCTGCAGCATTCCTTTGGTTATTATTCATGTAATTCTTCATTGCGATTTTTGCTGCAGTCTGATGTCACTTTCAATTATTCGTCGATTTCACAACATGAGCTTTGATTTGTTCCATGCAGGTGCTCTTAATATGTGGTATTGGAGGGTGAATTTTGAGATATTTCCGCTTTTTTCTTCGCTTTCGACAGCAAGAAAGGTGTGCAGGTAAACCTGTTGTGTTGCTTCTTACGGTTTCTTTTAATAACTAGACTATAAAGGGAGCGGAATCAGTGGCGATTACTTAGAGAGGTTTTCTTTTCCAAAGAGATATTTCCCACGTAGTTGTCGATGTTCTCAGGGAACGTGGTCGTATGGTTGATGAACTGTGCTTTTTATCCATGGCTATGCAAAAACGTGCCCATCTGATGCTTTTGGGAAATAGTGCCTTCTTGTCTGATAGCGATTTCCGCCAAACGGCAATTCCTGCTTCACCATTTTTCAGCGTTGCCTTATTACGGTGAGCGAAGGGAGAGATGCAAGTAGGGATCCGAATGAACATCAATGTGAGAGAAAAGTAAGTGCAGTTATTGCACAAAGTTTCACATGGAGTTTTCATCGCCGCAAGGGGAAACTTCCTAGTGTCCACATAATCTATTTGTTCAAACATAAATTGCTCTGAGTCAGCGAAGAAGATAAGAGATGCGCACGTGAGGGTTAATTTTGTGCAGTGATATGCGGGGGGGGGGGGGGGGGGGGGGGGGGGGGGGGGGGGGGGGGGGGGGGGGGGGGGGGGGGGGGGGGGGGGAAGGTTGGTTAGCCAGATGGACCTCAGATATATTCTTCCACGTGTTTTGCGCTAGTCGATCTCGGTGATTCGGTGGTTTTCTTCGATTTCCATCAAACGAAAGCGCTTTTATATGCGTATTTCTTTGATTCACACATCATTCTGAAAGGTGTTGCTCGTCGTTTCTCTTGTGCATTTTCACGACAACTTTGAGGTGTTATTGAGCATTCATCACGAAGGCCGTTTGGCG
This sequence comes from Toxascaris leonina, assembly GCA_022844705.1. Lineage (NCBI taxonomy): Eukaryota > Metazoa > Nematoda > Chromadorea > Rhabditida > Ascarididae > Toxascaris > Toxascaris leonina. The sequence goes on from JAARMF010002189.1 coordinate 8,742, forward strand.
TGCATATGAAATTATTATAAGAGCGTTTGTTATGTTGTCAGTTTGTGTTGATATTATCTCTCTTATGTCTATATTTTTTGCAGTGTCGAATATTTTATTTGTATTGCCCTCTAGACTTACTTTGTGGATTTTCATACATTCAAAGTGAGTGAGAAACTGTTGCGCTGTTAACCGTCCATGTTGCCCGCAGTGAGATTCTGCCTTGTAGAACACTGCCGCGGATGGGAGTATATTTTAGGCCGTTTTTTTACATATTAAAGGAGAACGAATCAAGTGGTGGAGGGGTCCGGAGAATCAGAAACGTTGAGTTGTTTGAGTGACAGGTGAGGTAGGGCTCACCGACAGGTTGACTGCGGAGCATTAAAAGTCGGCTCTGTGGATCACTGAATGAACTGTGGTCATTGGCGAGGGCTTCTTCAGTGCTACGTACTTGTTTCTGTGGCAAACATATTGCTTTCATGCGCACAATATGGATGTTTGCTTTTGTCGGCACCTGGATATTGAAGTCGTTGCACAATTATAGAGGGGTGTGTGCATTCGGGACACTGGAAAATGAAGACTTGTGTGTGGCGGTCACCTTGGCCATTTTTTTAAGATTCAGCGCAGTGAGGCTCACTTAGGGGCAATAAAAGAAGCAAACAGGTTTCTTCCGTTGTTGCTTATATGTCCGTTGGTTGTCGTTACCTGTCACAGAAGAGAGCACATCAGTGCACTTCCTTGGGAACGTCGTAAGTCCAGTGCTCCTCAATATGTGATTATCAGGTTAGAGCAAGCCGATCACCAATTGGTAAGTTTCCTTTATCGAAACATGAGCTTTCGTACTGTATCACCAACCAAAATGTACTGATTGCAAGTGCATTTCGCAGATCCGTTCAGCGGTGCTGAGCTAGGAGAATCGAGCTTACTCGGCTCCTCTACACCTGTTTTTGGACTTCACACGCGAATATGGAAGTGGCCGTCGGCGGTCTTCGGTGAAAACTTGGAACGTTTTTGACAATTTTCATAGTCGAGCGGAATCTTGATACTGCAATTGATGCTAGTTCAGTTGAAATGTTGCAATGGCGTTTAGAATAACTTCCAGTAAATTATTTGAGTGTTGCTGCTTCGATTTAAAGTGCAGTTCATTTCCATTACAAGACGAATCGTTGATATTAAGTCTCGTTGGGGGTGGGGAGGGGGGGGTAAGGGTGGAGGGGGGAAAAGAACTTTGAGGCGAGTAATCTGTAAAGTTGAACGCTTGCGCAGCAGCATTTGTATCATATTTGTGAACAAGTGGAAATCTGTGTTTATATATGCGATGGTGTGCAACGATGATTTCGTTGCGTAAACACCAACCCTGAAAGGCTCTCACTTTCTCACGTTTTCACCGCACGTCATCAACTAAAACTCATTGCCATTTCTGCGAGCTGGTCTATAGCTAATCGTAACTTCAATTCCCTGATCCTTATGCAAGCAAACTTTAAACAATCGAACCTGGGGCCAAAAAGCTTGCAGCATGAACGTGTACATCGGGTTGAGCTTAGCAGCCTGAAGGCAAAAGATTGTGCAAACACAATTTTGCATCTTTTATGCATTTAAGGTAGAATTGTTTGCGACATCTTTTTGCGTAAATCATGCAACCTACAAGGCGTGATGCACAATGATATTATGGCGAAGTAATGAGGCTGGCAATCATCATCCGACTTTCTTCGCTTGTGTGTGCGTGCTGGTCTTCGCAATAAACAGCTTTCTGCATTATAAAGACACACTGTCCACGGAAGGCGCACCTTCTACTTGCAAAAGTTATGTACCGTGAGGGATTTATGCACGATCGAAGAGCATAAAATGTAGGTGGAGGTGGAAATGGCTTAGTTATGTGAACTGTCCTCAAAGTTGGAAAGAATGGCTTAAAAACTGTGTCTTCACCTACTATAATATTCAAATAACGTCACAAATGATTGCAGTTTGCGAAATTTTCTTGAATGCCCGTCGATTTTTATCGATAAAGTAGTGCGCACTCATGAATAATCTATTTTCAGTGATCCAGCTAAGAGCGATCGCCAAGCTCACTGCTGTAAATATGAGCAGTGAAGTATGTTCAACGATGGTCGTTTTCAGCAGCCACCGATGATGAGTTTTGGTGGTCGATCGCGCCGACTAGAAGAAGCACTGATAGTTTTGCGCTTCCGGATCACTTTGCGCAAAAGAAATTCTTTTCCTTTTTTACGTTGCTGACGGAATTGTCGTTACTTCTCGGTGCTTCTTCATAATCGTTCTTGGTTCACTTATGCGTCACTTCCTGATAAAGCCGAAAGTGATAGCTAGTATCCCTTCTACTAGGAGAGGAATGCTCCTGCCCGTAAAATAGATCTGTGAGCAGACAGGTTCTGGATACTAACAGAATTAGTGAACAGGTAGCTTCTGGCTTCCAATCTTTAAGCTCTCAGTGTAGTGGCCTTTAGTTGAACAACAGAAGCCGTTTCTCTTATCACGAGACACGCAAACAGCAGAGGTTGACCCATTTCAATGACGAAGTGGTAGTTATCGTTGAGGATTATCAACTCATGGCTGAACCGATACGAATAGCATTTTTCACCTGCGGGGAATGTTCGTCCAGATCACTCAAGAACGCGAGGGAATTAACACATGACTAGCAGAGACGTGTTCTTTCAAGTAGTGCTCGCATAATCAGACACAATATTTCGCACTGTAAGGCGAAACATGGATTTCTTACAATCCGAAACTTTCGCTGTTACTTAGAAAATTATGTTCACTGAGCGTTGTGTTTTGTAGAATGAAACTTCGCTAAAGAACGAGTGCTGGTCGTTCTTGGTGATGGGGTTAGCTTTAAACGTAACGTCACTGACGGAACCCATACACACGCTGCATTTCAGTGCCGTTTCTTGTTAGAATCGAATCTCTCGAAGCACTGTAATGAGAAAATGTTTAGGTGTTCGGTGGAATTTATACCCTCAGAAAACAGCCTGGATGTAAATATCTAAATATAAGTTGGCAGCCTTACTCTGGTTCCGGCTGGGTCAAGAAGTGGAGCGGAAATTTGTTCTCGTCCATTGGTACTTTGAATGTCTATCATTGCGAAAATCGTTCACACTTTACTGAAGGTTCTGCAAGTCTCAATATTGTTGAGGATAAATTTTGCGGACCACTTTAAAGCCATCAGTGATTTTTATTTCTCTTTGAGGACCACTGAAAGGGACATCTCTTCTAATAAAATCAATGAGAAATTACTGTGGTATGTTCTCCACTTTGCAAAGCGTGCGAGCAAACTGGAAATGTAACCTCAAGATGCATTCTTCTCTCCCCTTTCCCGTCTCATCCCTCAATGTGCTTCTTACTCTTATTAAACGTCATCGGGACGGCGTAAAAACACATAATAATACATTTACTAAGGGATTAGTGAACGGGCGGCGATGTGTTAGAAGGTGCGCTACCGCAATGGAGGTGCGCTCATGATTGAAGTATCGTAAGGCGGCGATAACGGTGTTGTCCGTCGATCTCGAGTTGATGCCCGCGGAGTGCGACTTTGAGCGACAGCCTTCGGCTGCCCGTTTGCTGATAGCGGCGTTGTGCAAAGAGCGTACGCCGCCTTTTCACACATTTATCGTGCATATATCTTCATCGACTACCTACTGCAACACCCATAATTATCTCGCCTCGGTGCTATCATGCATGCGCACACAACCAATCGCCCAATGAGCCCCATCGAGAACGGTACGCAAGGGTCCCGACCCTCAAAACACCCAACAGCAATAAATCATTGGACGATAATGGAGGGTGTTGGTTGAGGAATGTGCACCAATGTCATAACCCCGTCTCGATGACATTGCGGCAAATCTTTACGTTTTCTGCCTCAAGGAATGCGGTGAAAAGCAAAACAACTTTGAACATCATTTAGCATTCTTCCGTTCCATTCAAAAATAAAGGAAAATTGAAAAAAGACAATAAAATCACCACTAGCTGAACTAGCATAGATGTCTGACGATTTCGAGAAATCGACCGTCAGAACAAGTGGAAGAAAGGAGAACAAAGGTTTCCAGTCTGCAGGTAATCGCAGAAACATAATCGAAATAAATAACATTCTCATATGATGCACAAAATACTTCAACAGATCAAAAGCTGAAAAATTGTATGGCCTTGTTCAGCTCGGACTTCGTGTGGGCAAAATGTCAAGGATGTGCGCATGACACTTTTGCTTGGGCTTACTGGAAAATGTAACTAATAGTAAATTGTACATTGATTCGGAAGTGGGGCGCTAAAGCAACACTTTAATTGTCAAATGAAGTAACGCTGTGCGTATGCATAAACGTGCCGCAAGGTGCGCCTTGATGAGTCACGTTCATATTTTTGCTGATCCGACCATTCGTAGAAAGCCATCTGCAAAAGATTCATCACTTTGTGATGCGAGGGATGTGAAATGAAATTCCTAAGTAAGTGAAACCAATCTGAATTCTTTGGTGTCATTAAGCGTTTCTAGTTCTTTACGCGTTCGAGAGATCGACGTGGAAGTGGAGCCTATCCCGCATTATGTGTTATACTCGTCACATTTCCTCTCCTCAGCTTCATTAGTTCCTGGACTAGTTACCTGAGAGACAGGTAAACAAACATACATAGACACTTTGTCGTCGAAAGCGAATTACTTCGCGTGGTCAGCTTCCTTTATGCCCTTCTGTGCACAACTAGCCAAAATGAGTTACAATTAAGCTCGTCTGTCTTCAGCTGCTTCCGAAAGTATTGCACACAAGGTGGGAGATGTTGCAGCTGCCTCAATATCGAATAACTTCCATACGACTTCATACAACAATGGTTGTGACCGCACACAACACTCTCTTCCAGCTGAGCTCAAATATAGAATCAAATAGTTTTTGCAGCATCTGAAATGGCTGAGCAAAATGAGAAAATAAACGACGCAAGCATTCAACAGTTGTTCCGCATCTCTATCTGGCTGTTGGATTTCGTTAATTGCAGGCGTAGCATTACATGATATCGCCATACGAAACACGCATGGAAGTCAAGTTATGCAAATTTCACTGCAACGGTGATTTCATCAATTCAATGTAGTTCACAAATTTCTCGTGTAATGTTCCCCTATTTTCATCGAACGATGTTAATTTTGATGCGGTGCGCAGCGATGGCTCGTCGAGGAAATCGCTGAACGACGATTTTCAAAGGACTGAAATTTCACAGGTGAATGTAGAGTGTGTATTACAAAAGAAAGATTGTATGGATCGAGTAGAGTGAATTAATCTATCTCAAAAATAAGCTTTAATTTTTGGTTGTTTGCAGCAAGCTTCAGCCTCATTTTTCAAGTACTGATGGCGGTTATTAAAACAAGTGAACAACTCAAAGAACGGAGGAATATTGCATAATCGATGATGCAACATCATCGATAGATTTTCTGCATTCACAAATGAACTTCTTTCATAAACTTTTTTGAACTCATCGACGAATACGAAAAAATCTCGGCAGCTTATCAACGAGAGACGTTAGCTTTGATGGCTCGAGCAAGCAAGGACGATGTGCTGAACTTCAAACGGGCAAATGCTCGGATGCCCTTCAATATTACTTAGTCACTGGCCAAGGAACAAGAACGGTTAATGGGAAAGTTTAGCCAACAAGTATCGTTAATGACATGAATTGTGACGTCTTGAATTAAAGTGCTGAGGAAGACGAGGGAAGAAATAAGCATTTTTGAAAAACGGCGCGATAGATCTACCCCTTTAAGGGAAAGATTTGAAGAACAGCGGACAAGAGCGATATTGGCTGCTTAACATTTTTGGTTACACCCAATGTTCGCGCAATGGTCGAGACCGCTATTAATTTGCCAAAATCATTTGTATTTCATATGAGGCCACCAACAGATCCCACGATAATAAAGCGATGACTGAAGAACAGCAATGAAAATTCCTAGGGTGCACTCAACTGGATGTGTCGATTACTTCACGCATCGTGTCAAAAGTTCTTCCAAAGATGCTTGTTTGAAAGCAAATGCTCGAAGTAATGAAATCGACATACCATTGAGGGAGAAGCTGTGCAAGCAATGTTGGAGTATTCAAAGAAAGAATCCACCGGAGTGTTTCAACAAAATTACGTGCACCAAAAAAAGTTAAATAATTTTCTGAGAACGGAACTATATTAACTGCACACAGCTGTATCTTGAAGCTGTTCCGAATTTATTATTTTGCCGCAATCTCCTTCCTATCTTGCATTTTCTCCAAATGAAGCGGCCATCCTTCATATTCCTGGTCTCTCGACAGTCTTTGCCCAGGCGTGCATACAGCGTAAAGAACTCCTAAAATATTCATTACTTATTTTTTTACCGAAATTGCGCCTGAGCAGGTAATGGCCGAGAAGATTATAATTGATGCTGAGGCTAGCTGGAAATCGATGAAATCGCGGCTCTTCCGTTGTATTCTTAACACGTACAATATCACGCCGCTCGTTTTGCTTGTAGCATGAATTATCGAAATTCATTTGTCAATAAAGTCAAAAATGTCCTTTGAATTGTGCAAAGGAACTATGGCCTCATCGTTGATGGCTCACAAATCAACTGCTCATCTTCTGCGCCAATACTGAAAGAACTGTCGTGTGTGAGAATCGTTATGCACAGTTTCTAAATATGTATGACCATATTTCGCATAATCAACGACGTTCGCATACACGAGAACGTTCGATTTTGTGCGAAGAAAACTATGAAAAAACAAATGAACTTTACCGCATCCAGCCCAATAAAATGCACGAAAATGTGCTGCACTTATGACCTTTCTTTTGAGGAAAACAGCGGAGGATAGGCTAATTAGAGCTGTATTGAGAGGATGAAAGAGTCAATTGAAGAAAATATCCGTTGAATATTTGATAGCTATTAAGATAGAGGCGAGATGATAAATGAGCAAGATTCTACCGTTCGTTTATTGTTATTCACACTTTGCAGCTATTGCTCGATTTTAGCAGATAGTAAAAAGATCGTCCATTAACTCCTTCGAAAAAATTCCGAGTTCAATGTTCGTGGAAACGGTGAAGTCTTTTTGACGTTGAATTTATGAGGGAAGATTGCCTGCCAGAAATCCTTAGCTTTAGCCAATTTTTAAATAAGCAACAAAGTCTGAAAGGCCAGCTTTAGCCAACAAGACTACTGCTTTGCCGACAACTCTAACTGATAGGAACAAAACAGCATGTGAAAAGGCTATCTGTTCGTCGGGAGACACGGTAGAGAATGAATAACTGAGGGGTCATGCCAGAGGAGCTGATGCGATATGCGCTTCTTCTGTGCACTTGTTTCACCTATCACTTCAACAGGTTGAGAGGGAACGATCAAAGATGCGAGACGTTTCCTTCATTTCCTGTTTCGACGGCTCACACAAATCTGCCAAAAAATTGTTTTCCGATATAGGTTGAGTGCATATTTATGCTGGCGATTTTGTTTGTTGCAGTTGACTGTAGATGAATTTAGCAGCCCAAAATGTAGCATGCAATTTCTAGTGCAATTTCCGGCTAACGATAACCAAATAAGAGCAGAAATAAATAGCTGCTAGAAAATAAGTTTGCCTATTGATAAATGACGCCAGGATTGCGCTGTCACGGATTACGTGCAAATGCGGTCGCATTAGCATCTAGCTGTTGAGTTGACGGCTGTTCTTACAAGCGATGAAGAAGATGATTCGCTCAACGTGTTGAGAACTCAATAATCGCGGCAATTTGCCTCGGAGCATTTAAGCGACAAGACATATTCCCTAAGATATTCCCTTCGCAATTTGATAACGATAAGGTATCTTGAGTTTTGCCCATATTCTGCGCAAAATACGACTCTCAAATGAAATCAGACGTGAACATACCAAGTTAGGACAAAAGCTCGATGAATGGACGATTCTATTAAATCCACTGCTGCCTGTGAGTCTTGCCGTCGCCTGATGTGGGTGATATGTTGGCTGTACGTCCACATGACTGTAGAGACGACGTAGAGCAGAAGCAAAACTATGTGCTGGAAAGATAAGTGGATTGCAATGACCGCATAAATCTTTGGACGGATATTCATGCAACATAAATCAGAAACTTGAGAAGGGGCGAAGTAGGTAGAGTTCGAAATTAATTGTTACCTTTGTGTTAGTTCCCTTGATATAGTGATCCACTCCTCAGGATGCATTTCCACCTTGTTTTACTATTAGTCCGAAGAGTTCCACACATTAATATTTGTCCCTGAGTAGAACTCCAAATTCGTCGTTCGTTGGATGAGGAGGAAGAACAACAAAACTTTGTGCTGTCTGAGCTCGTACGTGTCACATATGTGAATGTCCAATATTAGTGCTCACGTCATTGCTTGCGCGCAATTGACTGCCTGGAGCTAGAGCCATCGGAGTTGAGAGGATATATCCATGAGAAAATGTGTGCATGGAGCAGCACTGCTGTGTTTCACTCAGAAGGGTCGTTGCAATAAAATCTGAGAAGCATTTGTATCTGCTTGCAGTAAATTTCTCGCGCCATTAAATGCTTTTAAAATTACGTGGTCCGGGCTTTCAAAAAATGGGCTTCCAAACAAAAAGACAAGCGTACAGGGCGCAGGGTCACACCCTTTTAACTATGCTGACCAGCCAGCTCCTTGTCAGCAAGATATTGAAGCGCCGGTTGAGGCTCCCGAAGCACGACTTTCCAAGAAAAGGAAACATCTCTACTTGCCTATAATAGCTGTTTCAGTATGCATCAGGGATGCCATATTAAGTCAGTCATTACGCCAAAATTTCTAACTTCGTACATAAGGCTCAATGCGGACATCAAGCATGGCAGGCTTTACACGGACACTAGCAATTCGATAGCCGTGCTGTGCAGCGCCCTTCTAATGCCTCCATCGAATATCGACATACCGTCGTTTGACCTTCTAGACGAAATGGGGTCCGCTGAGTTAAAGTATTGCATGCGCAGGAATCGTCGCATGCTGTCATCAGTATGTAATATTGTATCGATCAGAAACACAGCACACCCAATATTTTGACACAGAAACGAGTGTTTCGATCTTGTAACCACATCCGCCAAGTGGATCGAGCGATTTCCGCTCTAGAGCCTGCGAGCGGTTGTTCGGCGTCTTTCACGCATTTGGCACCAACCCGTATGTCGCCACTCCACACCTTCCTTATTGCTTCATTGATGGAGTAATGGGGAATGCAACATTTTCAGCAATAACCGATCACTTTTGTATCAGTCAGTCTCTCCTTCAGCAAGAGTGCAATAACAGTAGTGGCACATAATTGATTTGAGCCACACTCTCAACTACGACAATTTCTTGCACATACATTTTCGACTTTACGTGCAATCGTGTGTTTTCAAGCAATGCTGACACGCATCAGTAAAGAAGTTGCACATACTTCCTTGAAGCATTTTCGAGAGCATGGTCAACACAATCACGCAAAGTGCGTAAATAACTGCAGTTTGTAAGAGTCAATCAATAAGCAACCAAACACGCGAGATAAAAGGATCACTTACGAGTATTCTATTGCGTTTTCTCAGAAAAGGCGAAAAACGCGTTCCAGGTGGTTGTAAACGAATGCGCAATGTTCCCATATGTAACACATTGCAACCACTATTTCCTTACGTCCCACAATAGGTTCGTGAGCGTTGCGATCTCACCCATAACGGCGTCCTCGTTTATTTCTGCACAGCAGTACTGCAAACACCTTGGAGTGGTTACGGTGGGGGGATGGGCGAGTGGAAGGGCGGGACGCATGCATCCCATTGGTGAATAGCAATTGATAATAGGCGCACAGATAAGCACGCCAACACGTCTGTATGCTGCGTCACAGCAATCGTTAATAAGTGCGAACTGCGGTCGCGCCTTGTGTTTGTGACGGCACACCCATCTGCAACACTTCCCGAAAGGCAGTAAGAAGTGAAGAGGCACAATGGGTGACACAAAGATGATCAGCTTCACTAACATCATGGGACAGGTATCGCTTTTTAATTCCGTTCATAATCCCTATACTCCACTCAGCTCGCTGTATTCAGCTGAAAATCATGGCCAACGGAAACATCGACGTCGTATCTAAGATTCTGCTTATTGCTGAATTCCTTGCTTTGCATTCAGTTTCTTGGACCGTTGCTACTTTACATATTTTGTAGAAGTGTGGAGCTGTTCCGAGCAAATGTGTGCATTTCTGTTCATTTATATTGCTTACCTTAAATTGCGCTGCCCAATTTATCATTAGAAAACAGGAATCTCGTTTAGCCAGTTTCGTTCGGCATTGAACATCATCAATGATCGGTGAGGAAGGCTTGTTCGCAACACTCAAAAAATGAGATGCGGTGCATAAAAACGGATGCGATTTCACAATGGAAATTCAGTGAACCAAAGAAATCATAGACACAAAACATTTTGGCGAATGGGTTTCATCATCGAAGAGAATTAAAAATTCGATGCGCTCGGATTTGTTTCACGTAGGATCAATCGGAAAATTTGACACTCATGGAAATGAGTAATTCACTCTACTTCCGTCTAAGGAAATATCGATCGTTTTAATTCTGTTGTACGATCTCAAATTTCGTTCTATTTATCACTTTGGAATTTCTTTACTATACACTGTCAGATTAGAGCGCTGAGTGAAGTTCATAGTGATCGCTAGGGTTGTGCTGAAATAGCAAGCTTATCGCATTCGTTCAGCTCCTTCAGAAAACTTCACTATGATCTCACAAATCGGTCTGACGAAACGTTTAATAAGCAGCTTTCATACTGCAATCTCCCTGATTTCTATGATGGCCGTATAGGTTATGGCGAAATAGCCAACACTGCTGCTCCGTGAATTACACCGCCTCGATGCGAGATCCATCTCCTCAAACGAGTACACTGCACGATGATTGGCGCTCTTCAGTGAATAGATGATGCGTAATGAAATTCTCACACTCGTTACCACAGTATCCACTTCAGCTATCACATAATTACTCGCCAGCTAATCCTGCGCTGTTTCTCTTGAACTACTCAAGTTCGACAAATTACTTTAATATTTTCGTTACTTGCAGGGTAGGGTGAACCAGCTGGGTGGCGTTTTTATTAATGGACGGCCTTTACCACAACCTATTCGACTCAAAATCGTCGAAATGGCAAGCAACGGAATAAAGTAAATTAATTTTTCTTTCTCAATGATTCCTTCTGTGTGAGATGGCCCTTTGGTGCTTTACAAGTATTCAACATATGCTGCAATCAGTATTGCAACGATATAACCACGAGAAATGCAGATTTCATGGCATATTCGACGATATAGCAAATCTCTTATCGAAGTACTCGCCATATAACAAGACGGTTACTGTTTTGCATCGCCAAGCCTAGCCATAGTTTGATTACGACCACGAATGTGATTTTACCGATCAGTAAGAAGTGAGCAAGAAATAATATTGGCCACCAAGTTCGATCGGCACATTAGGTGTCACAATTGCTGAGTAGTTTGACTTTCGCTGTTTGATCGTGGAAGTGAGTGCGCTGTTTGTGAATATTGAACTGCCCGCGTCTGAAGAATCTGATAGAAGTAAGACAGTTCTCTCACCGCACATTCGGTGCACCTTCTATTCACAGCTTTACCTGTCTTCGTTGCTTCGTATATGGAAGAGTGGATGAATGAGTTGAAAAGATATCGCACCGTTCATTACTGTGTGTAAAGCGAAGACGCGCCTTTTAAGGCCTTGTCACATCAGTCGCCAACTGCGCGTTTCGCACGGTGCTGTCTCGAAAATACTCAATCGTTACGCCGAAACTGGATCCATATCGCCTGGACAGGTATCGACATTATTGCTGTTGCTAGCCATTCCATGCGGAATGCTCATTAATTACTGCCAACCGACTGTGATATGCTCGTCAAATTAAGTGAAACCGCCTCCTGCAAGTGGAGGGCAATATGGTTGTGTTACCGACTTGGAAGCAATCCTTTCAGATATTGCCATAGAATATTGCACATATCAGTTAAATTCATATGTTTATGAGTAGCTATGAAAGCGGTATTCATAAAATGGAAGAGGATAACCACGGCGAGAGAAGAAACGCCTCTTTCTGTGAATCTGTTGACACCAGGTGGCGATAGACTTAGTTGGTCACGGAGCTTATGTTTAGTGGGAAGTAGGAGGAGGCATAGGAAAATAGGAGGGACTTTGGGGAATAGGAAGAATGATTGTGAAAAGGGTGTGAAGCATGAGACCATTCACCCATCAACAAGTGTAAGGACCTGTACGTTGGATCGCGGAGGGCTGTGCAGCAGGGCTTTTCGCACAAGCTTCATTGTCCTTTCGACATGTAACCATAGCACCATCATTTCTAGAATTCCCATGCGGGGAGGATTCAAGGAAAGTTTTGCGCGCTTTGCGGCGAATCGAACAAAGAAGTAAAAAAGAAGCAGCATGCTTCCGCGCAATATGTTTCTAGGGCGGAAATTATCAGATGTGACCATAATTCAGCAACAAAACTTTTCCTACCGTCCGTACTGACTGATCGTCCTCAAAGGCACGACCGCTACGCTATCGACACCTGCCTCCTTAAGGCCCCGTTCGCCTACACTGAACGACTCGCTCGCTTACTCCAGCACCCCATAGCGTAAAATGACCAACAATTCAAAATAGGGTAAACGCTTTCGTTTTTCTTGGGCAGAAAGATGATGAGTGCGCATAACTGAGCATGGACTTACATCCCTTCTAGCCATGCAGATGAATCTGCAATTAAGAGCAAGTTTCCTGTGTTCATTCCCCTCAATTAGGCGCTACTGGACTTGTTCGGTGAGAATTGACATTCTGTTTATATTTGAAGGAACAGAAGCTGAAAAGCAAGAAAGTGATAACGTTGACAAAGTGTGTATGCTCCACCTGGCAACTTGTAAGATGAAAGTTTGCAAACGAGAAAGTGCGGCCAACGATATGGCTAAATTCGATGTGATCATTGCCATCTAGAGATATATAGGTGCGAGACAAATTTAAGTGGCGTAAACGAGCGCGTCAGCGAATAGCCGAAGCCAGTGACGACGCATTGCATCGTATGGATGTTGGGGTGTCCCGCAGTGAGATTTATTCTCCATTCTTTTCGTTTCTGTTTCATCGCATTACTGCGCAGATGCTCTAAGAACTCCTTTTTCTAGCAATCAACCTTAATTAGAGTGTGAGCACTGTGTGCCGCTAAACCGTCCTTTCGCATAAAACATTTTCGAATCGTTCATTTATCTTTGCAGCATCACTTCTTATTTCTGCGGATTTAGGCTATATATAGACGGAAGGAGCGGCGCTCGGACATTATAGAAAAAAGCAACAAGACGAATCTCTCGATCCCTTCCCCACACCTCTCCTCATTCTACTTGCTTCTCTTTTGTTTGCATGCGAACAACTTGAGGTTTAATCAATCGTCTGTTGTTATAAACGCGCGCTCGTGGCTACTTCTGGTAACCAGTGTCCTGGCTTTGGTTAGAGAAAGGGAGGGATAAATTAATAGTCTGATTGCAGCTCCGGCATAGTCATACAATCAATCAGAATTCCATCACGAATGGTCATCACTGGGAAATTCTAGGTCTGAAGCGTGGAACAGCCTCTTTTCTGAACTTGAGTGAATTTATTATATTTTCGGTATAGCTGGAGCCAAAACATAATAAGAGTATGAGGTATTTAAGCTATAACTTTGAGCTAACTTTTTGCTTCAAATACCGTTTGGGACGAAAGCATTTTGCAATATGCCTTCACCTCATTTGCGAAATGAATTCGCGATTACCTTCTTCAATGGATGGTAGATACCGTATGCTGGCCTCATAGTCGTCGACACCTTTGGAGCGCTGCAAGAAATCTTCAAAATTAGCTTGCAGTGCAGTGTTACCGTGAAATTTGGTCAAAGATATAAGCGTAGCAGTAGCTTCTTTAGTGCGTTATGCAATACCAACATTGCACGGAAGCTGACAAAAAATTTAGATGCTCAAAGCTTGCAAAACAGCATACGTAGCATGCTGAATTCTGAGAAGTCCTATCTGGCAGCAGCTTCCCTGGTGCGATCGCTCACTTGCCTTACATCGCTTGTTTCAGTTTCATTGAAATAGTGGTGTTCGTTGACCTCTGCGCATGCGGCGCGCTTCTAGCGACTAGGTATCAATTGATATGAACATTAATCTGACATCGCTAATCCGGACGTGCCATTGGCGGCAACATAAATGAGTGCGATCATGTCTGAGAATAGTGCAGCCTCATATCAGTGCAGTCCTAACCTTCCAGCGTTTTGAACTGTTGCTCAATAACGCCGTCCATATTCCCACAGAGGGCAGCCCCTTCACAGCAATGAAGGTTTAGTTGGAGCAACTTGTGAAACGAGGAAAACCTGATTTTATTTGAATGTCTGAATAGTAAGCTGCAGAATTGCTTTGTTAAAAATGAAAGGGATTTGTCTGATACGATCCTGCATTTTTATAGTAAAATGCAATACTGAACTCGGCGATCAGCTAGGGAGAAGAGAGCATAAGGCATTGGCCACAAAATTGCGGAGAAGGACGTTGAGGTTGGATTACAGGAAGTCATACGGTTGGCACATATGTAAAGAAAAGTGAACTTACAAAGCAGTTAAGGAAGGGCATAATGGCTCATCGCGATCGAATTTTTACCTCTGTTTCCGCCTCGACAAATTTTCGTCTACCACTGGCGACGACTCCCCCTCGCTGTCCATTTACTGACATAAATCGGACTGATGTAAATATATCCTTCCGATTTCCATCGTCTCGCAGCTGCCCAATAGCTGAAGCCAAATTTGCAGATCCTTTACATGCGCCTATTGTTCCTCTCCACATTCCTTTCACAGCAAAATAAAATGACTGAATCTGTGGTAAACAGCTGAGATAAAGCAGAATGCTTTGCAGCTGTATGCTGAAGCACATTTGTTACCAGTTCCGAATCCTGGGTGCTGAAATGTTCTGAAATTCTGCAGAAATGCACCAGCGATGTTCATTTTCGTCAGTCTTACCAGTAAATATGTAAGGACAACTGAGAGATAACTCATCATAGTGGCCGCTAAGCTGGATAAGGTGAGGAGCAGATATGTTGATGATGTAAAAAGCATTTCGGATGCTTTCTGGGTAACAAGTTGCTTTTTTCCATTGTTAGCTTTTCAATAAATTAAATGACTGTGAGATGCAGAATAAACTTGCAGATTGGTGGTAATCCGCGGTCGAGGCTTGCCATTCAGGCTGTCGAAAAGCATATTTCGGCGCTAAAGGCGGAAAGGCCAAACATCTGCGCAAGTGAACTGCGCGCTCGGCTCATCGAGGAAGAGGTCTGTTCGCGCGAGAACGCTCCCACCGTATCTTCCATCAACAGGTGCTGGAAATTACAAATCAGAGATGTGATACATGGATGTGGCGGCGATGAAGCAGCGGATGAGCACATCAAGTGTATTTCCGATAAGCGATGCCTGCCATTCTTCCAGTTGTGACGAAACTCGTTAGGTGCATTGAGAAAGGAATAGCCGATAACTTCTCCATATACGTTAGAGGGGTCGTGACACTGAAAATGGCAGGGTTTCTTAATCAGTGTTCTATCTTTCTTCTCCTGTGCAGATGAGCATCCGACCACAGTCAGAAGATGTGGCAAGCTACAGCCACATTTTTGGCATAGAAAACTCTCATTGGCGTAGCGCACTTACCATAGCGGAGATCGATTTCCACTCGTGTCTGAGAGGAATGTGTAAAATCTCTTGTGTTCCTGCATATGACTTGAACTTCGCTGCCTAATTACTGCAACATGCGATTTCTCGAATAGCTGAACCACTGCAATTTAAAGCACATAAATTTTCAAAGCTGAATATTTCCCACTGACACGAGAATGCATCATCGATCGATACTGATGATCACCGAACAGAACGCAGCAGTCATCCCTCACGATTTTTTTTTAGCGGGATTGTACTTTTTTCACCAGGTCTCTGCAACCATATAATTATAGGCACATCCGAGCGAAGAAGCTTCATAGCCCGCCGTCGAAACGCGATAAGAAGACGAAGCTGAATCACAGTATCGAGAATATTCTCGGCATTTCGCTTGGCAAGTTTTCTGCCTTTGTTCACTGTCACCTGTAAAGCAAGCCAATTTTGACTTTTGCAGTTCGTTTAATTCCCATCANGCAGCGAACCGTGACCTTTTGCCTCTAATTGAATCGTCTTTTGCAGTTCGTTTAATTCCCATCAAGTCGTCCCTTCCCAAAAACCTGTTCTCAGGCCTAACATTACAAGCTATTTGAATGTCCAGCGATCGAGATCAGCAATCACCGCGGTCAGTGCATCTTTATCATTCGCTGCTCAATCTCCTGCCCTCCATATAGCGAAACCGACTTATTTTTTGCCGAATTGTCTGTCTTCTATTACGCATTCACTCTTAGCGCTTCTCAGGCACAAGGTCTAACCACGCAGCAGGTGGGCATGCTGCCACAGTGTTTGAGTATTTCTGCACTTGTTGTGGGCCTGATGTAATGAAATTTGGTTTGTGCGAGCGCGCAAATCTTATTGCCAGTCTCATTATTTGCATCCGATTTGCATAACTGATTGGTTGAAAAATTTTCTGCAATCGGATACCTATATAAGCATCTTACACCTGTCATATGTGTTTCAATAGCACATTCCTCTAAATACGATTGAAAACATTTTGAAAAAAAGAAAAATTAACACTTTCAAACAATTTTCGTTTCCCGTTGACCTTCGAAGACGCCGGCGAACACTACGGAGATAAGTGCCATATTACGTCATCAAAGTTCACTCACAGGTTCTTTGCTAGCGTTCTATAAATGCAACAAAAAGTATACATATATAGTGAATCCTCTTTTTCAACACGAATGCGTCATTGAAATTTTGGGAAGTACGAAGGCGATGCTCGTTCCACCTCCTTTGAGGTGCGTCGGGTATTGTTGGAGTAGGGAACCTGGGATAGGAGATGCACGCGACATAGACGTGGATGCGTCGAAGTTGGGACTAAAGCAAGCGAAGTTGAAGCGAGGCCATCAAGTGCGAGAGACAAATGTTTGCACTACTGTGCGACACGACCAATATTAAGTCACCTTTCCCTCTGCTAGAAATCAGCTGCAAATCAATATTGAAGCAACAGACTTATATGTCACCTTCGGGATAATAACAGTCGATCGGAAATTTGAACGCTGTGTATGTGTTGCTAGCAATCTGACATTGGGATTTCGTGGACAGGGAATCATAATTGCTCTTGAAGCGTCCCATCAGCAGAATTATCCCCTCCTTTCCCACACGCCCCCCCCCCTCCTTCCTCGCATGCCTATCCCTTCCTCAAGGCGCACTTCGCACTTTAGTTTGTTGTAACAGCGCACTTCAGTCTCACTTGACGTTCCTCGCTGAGTTTGAGAAATAAAACACATTTCTAAAGTAACCCTTGGTCGTTGACATTATTTTAACTATCCATCGGCTGTTCAATACTTTGTTTGCCTCATATCCGACGATGAAATAATTTGATATTTCCACAAAATTTTTCGCTCAAATCAAAAAAAGACGCACATCTAGGCGGCAGTAGTTGGACGGTGTTGAACTGAGAGAAGGAGAAACAAATAAGAGGATAGTTGCGCAGATGTTTTAATGAGCGCAGAAAACTGTCGACGCCCCATCAAATGAGCAACAGATTCTTTAGCGCCTTATGCGGAACGACGTATTAATGGACGACCACCTAGGGAGTGACCATGACAGAAGAAGCGATTAGCAGATGGAACGTGCTTTATGAAAGCTGCCTGGCATAGTCGCTTCTCAAATTTTAAACTAAGAATTTGAACGCAGGTACATCGTCAATGATTAATTGCTCGACTGCTTGACCACTCTGCCAGGAGAAAATTGCGGAAAAACTGAATTTTGCTTTCCTTGAAAGCTGATCAAGAATTTGTTTGCCTAAATTCGATCTATGAAACGTCAACGCTAAGAAATTATGAAGGCTCTAACAGAGTTCGTTAAATCCATCTAATTAGCAGGGGTCTTGCCGCATAACCCGAAATGCAGTCGCTGTAAGTGATTCTGGCCTTTCACCTTGGAGGGAGGGGGGGGGGGGGGGG
>JAARMF010002191.1:0-26773 GCA_022844705.1 Toxascaris leonina
TATGTATATATATATGAAAAGTATATACGTCCGATGGAATATATTCATTGTTATTTGATGTCGCGACGATTGGGAAGATATGATAAGGAACTATCAAGATGATACTTGGAAATTGACAGGTTATCTGAACGGTAGGGGTAAACTCTTCAGGATAACTCCATGGTCCTATAAGATGGACTAAGCTGCGTGGGATAGAAGTGTTAATTGAAAAATAAAATTCTTCGCGGTTGGCATAAATATTATTTCGAGGTCGAAGGAGCATAAGAAATCCATCTGATATATTTCCTATATTTCACTTTGTTTCATTTGTTTCTAGCCTTCTGTTTCGCATCGACTACAACAATGCTCCGAAGCGACTATTATTCCGTTTGTAGTCAAACGATTCATGTGAAGATGGTGACATCTGCCTGCACATCCAGAAAAACCGGCTAAAACATTATCCAACCGAGTTCAAAAGTGAATGACAAGCCAATGAAAATAAATAAAAAGAGATTACCAGGCTGATTCTGAGAAAAAAGTATTTCTGAAAACGTACCTGGAAACGAGATAATATAGTCCACCTTTTTTTGTTATTCCATTTGATGAAATGCCACAAATTGAAACAGCCGTTACAACACATACCAGTGTTGAAAGCAGCACAACAGCAAGACCTGCAACTGAAATTTAAAGGTTACGAAGCATTTCTAGTTTTCTTCCTTTCAAACACTGTAAGGAAACCCTTGAGACAGTTATTAAGCCGTTTTGTCACCTCAGAAGGCCCTCGAAGACTGTCTTGGTGCATACACTCAACAGCATTTTTGATTAAGTGCAATCGCCAAAAAAATTTCTATTATTTTAGCGACAATCGCAGCATCCTCTCTAGCATCGGTTTTCGCATTTAGATCATAAAAATGTTGCTTGCTTCCCGTCCATTATATTCTTCGACTCTTATAGAATTCGTAGCGAAGAAGGATTGTTGCATTGAGAGCAAGGAGGTGTGAAAGAGTGGAGAGCAACTGAAAGGAATGGTCGAGGAAGTGCTCCAAGGGCTTCGAAGAGGTCCTACTGCATTCAAATTAAGCTGCGTCCAATCGACGCAAAAAACAAAATTTAGGCAATTATAAGTTATGCATTTTATGACCGATTAAATCAGCCGGAAATAAGTGAATAAAATGCTTACCTATTCCCGCTTGACCGGCTACCCATCCATTGCGAAGGTAAAGAAGTGATCCAACAATATTAGTAAACACAGGAATGAAGACACCCTGGAAATGATCTGCTTCGAGAATGTTTCTCCAATCGTAGAAGAAGCTCGTGAATTTATAAATTTATTATGTTCGTGTGGGCACAAATAATGCTGAACTAACTCTTCTTTTTTGCATACTGATAAGAATCTTTATGGACTAGAGAAGTACCCCGTCAAACATTGCGCTTTTGAGGCGCAACCAGGAACCTTCGGGAGCCGTGATGCGACAAACAAAGGATTTTCGTTCTTTTCACGACTTTTCATGGAAGGCATCGTTTCGAGACGATTCAAAACAGCAGCGAGGTGCGGTTGTTGTTAACAGGTATGAAAGCAGCCATGTAGTGGCAAAAATTGTCATACCACATGACGTAGTGAAGATATAAAGCTTTTTTCCTATTGGCTTTCCTTAACTCTGTGCGATCGAAAGACATCGTTTTGTAATATGAATCAAGTTCTTGTTGGAGAAAAATTTGTTCCTTCGGTTGCCAGTCAAATTCTCTTCTACGAGATTCACAAAAAATCAAAACGTTGGCAGCATGCCGATTTCCTGCCGCCTTTGATCTCTGTTAACGCGTGAATTCAGCTAAAAATCATGAGATGATCTTGCAGTGTAGATTATGCAATCAATTTTCATCGTCCATGCTGTTCGGATAGGCCATTTGAAATTAATGAAAACATGTGGAAAACGTATACATATTTACATACATGAACAAAGTCATCACAGCCCATAGTGTGTTCGTTCCTTTTTGGCGCAGAAGAGAACAGCAGCTGCGGTTAGATGACAATCTTTTAATTTATACACGGCTGTGCAGTGATACCAACTTGCCAGGATTATATCAGCTCTGCATATTACAATATGCCTTATCGGCTCAAAAATTTAATAGCTATTCTTTGCTTCACCATCTTTCTCCATCCTAATAGAGGATTCAAAAACTTTAGCGAATTTTTAAGTAGCTAGTGCATCTGGCATTCAATAAATCATCAAAGTAGCCATCGATTGACTCGACGGTTTCTCTTCCCTTCGGGTTTTCTTTTGTTATTTTCATTCACCTATCACGGTAGCAGATTTTTGCTCAACCTGCTGCGAACTGGAATTGTTTGGGAATATAGCTCCATGCAACGTCATCTATTACTCATTTGTTTAATTAATCCTCGCTCGTTCCCGGATATCCTCGGGGTTAGCGTTTGCGCAGTGTTCCCTTCATTTTGTTAAAGAGCATCTTCAGCTGTTGGGCCAATTCTTCCTATGTCATGCCTAATAGTGTCCATCCATCGCTTCTTGGGTCACCCGTAAGGTCATCGGCCAGGCGGCCTGAACTTCAAGGCTGATGCGATGTCGCTGCGGCCTACATGCCGGACTAACCCTTGCCTCTCCCATTTTCCTAGTTATATGCGCGATGCCAAGGCAAAGGCGGATGACATCAGTTGTGATATGGTCGTGTCTTGTTACTCCCAGGCACCAACGTAGCATTCTCTTCTCCATGACATGAACAGCCCTGCTCATTCCGCACAGTAGCGGCCCAAGATCTTGATCCATATAGCGCTGCCAGACGAACAGCACTATTATGGGTTTCCACTTTGAGGCACGTAGACATTCGTCGGTCACATAAGGCTCCCAAAGAGTGGTGCCACTTCGCCCATGCGGCGTTGATGCACATGCGGACCTATTTAGCGAGATTGCCATCGCTATTGATAACGGAGCACAGATATTTGAACTTAGTGGCTTTCTTGATGCTCATTCCTTCGATGGCAATAGTGCCATCCGTCCCCTTTCAGTACAAGTGTTGGCGACCATCAAGGGCCAGACTTACCACTACTGCTTTTCATTATTTGCATGGACGCCGCCACAGCTGAGTGTTGCCCTGCTGCCCAGCTGGCCAGCAGACAACACTGCCGACGCCTTGGTAGACCAGCTCGATCAAGCTAACGTAAACGTCCGGGATAGTATGTTTCCGTAGAGTGTAGCAGATGAGTTATGTGACACTCGATCGAAGGATCTTTCAAGAACGAGAAATGTCATGTGCAGTTCTCCCGATGGTGCTCCAAAAGTAGTCGCACAGAGTGGATGGCATCAGCGACCACTGACGAAACCGCACTGATTACATGTGAGGACGGCAAGGCGACACAGCATTCTATCTAGCACCCTTTCAAGGATTCACATGATGTGGCAGAGCAACCGGGTCGGGTGATAGGTGGCATATTCAACGATATCCCCTTCGCCTTTCCAGATCGGGATTGTTATGGTCTTCGATGAGACTTCGGGGACAGTTTCTGCGTCGAGAACTTGTAGAATAGGGCTGCGAGAATGACAAAGCCTTTTCTACCGAGCAGCTTCCATACTTCAGTTGCGATATCATCCGGTCCAGGTGGGTTTTCTCCACTTCATCTTAATGACCGCGTCTGATAATTTGAATTCTGAAACTCGGGGTATGAGGCCAAAGACTTCGTCGGCATGCTCAATACTCCGGTGCGGGAATTCTTTGTTTGTAAACCTCGCGAAGTAAGAGCTCTAACGTCTTAGGATGGCCCCAAGCAGAAGACGATGATTTACATCTGGTATGTGCTTGACTTGGCCCATATCCTGTTTTGCTTGGCTTCGTGAGTTCTCACAGCGAAAAACCTTGTTTGCCCCTCTTGGCATGGGCAAAATCATCTATTCAGCTACTGTGAGAATCTTCAAGAAACATGATGCAATTTTCAGCTCTCAAAATCTCCTGTAGCCTTTCCAAGAAAAAAACGGCCATGAAGAAGGATACCGCTTACGCAGCAGGATTAATTAAATTCGATCTCATAGCAACAACCGCTATACTTCTAAGAGGCTTAACGAAGTCTATATTTCCGCACTCATGGAACGCCTGCGCTAATCTGTTTTCTTGTTTGCCTTTCATAATAGATAAAACTGACCTGGAAAAAGTCTATTTTCTTCTCTTCAGACATCAACTGCGGCCTAAATCTGTCGTAATCGTAAGCATCATCAACCGAACAAACAGCACTCGACCGTCGAATTTCCTCATCCTATAAATGAATTCTCCTTATGTAAGCTGAAATGAAATGCAACATATTTTCCAAGAGTCAGCGCCGCTTAGGTACTATAGTTAATCGCCTGGAGGCCAAATCAAATAACCGCAATATCTTATTGCATATACAAGCCTCCATATCCTTATCCGCCATAGAATGAAAAAGAAGTTTTTGAATTTTAAAAAAGTGCCGCTCTACAGTCAGTAGAACTACAAACCATTGTAGCGTAAAATAACAACACCTTGTAAATGCATCAAATTTCAAAAGCCATTTCGGTCCTTGGGTAGAAAGGTTACGCTTATTTTCAGCTTTTATCCCATGAAATTATAAAGTATAGGGCCCCGCAACGGCATCAAAGTATGCTATGAGCTACCGACGACGTCCTGTCTTAGGTATCAATCAGCAGAGAAATGAAAAAGTAAAGATTAAAATATATGAAAGTTGGGGTTTTATTTGAAAAAAATACAGGTTTCCATCCGGAAAAATTCAAGTTGAGCCATGGATTTACGTGATACCGAATTTAAAACCCTGAGTCTTAGAATAAATTTGTGAAATTTATACAATGTAAATGTGCTGGAAGACGGGAACCTAAGTACGAGCTGTACCTTTTGGACACGAGCTGCCTCTCGAGCACCATGCATCAACTCAATCATCGAAGGCCTGATCGATTGACGTGAATTGCGAAGATTCTGAATTGTTAACCGATAGTTATCAATAGTTGGTGGGCGTTCCAATGTGATCTGCGCTGAATCACTGCAAGAAACACATTGATTCGGTAACATTCCAAAGGCTTCAAAAAAATGTTTGTATCTATTCATACAAATCATCAGCTAATGTTCGTAAAATAATTTTACATACTGTTCGTGACTGCTCAAAGTAGGGTTGCGTAAACAAAAGTCTTTGGCCGTAGTCAGCTACTGCAGTTGTTACTGCACTTACGGACTGCACATATCGTAAATCAAGGTTATCGTTACGCAACCTTATCGTTAAATCAGAACCAAAAGAGAAGAGTTCGTTTACAAGGTCATGGGTCCAAAGCGTAGAATGGTCCGATCTTGACGTCTTTCAGTCGAAATGAAGGGAAACGAGAGAAGAGAAGAAGTTACTCAGAGTCAGCAAATGTGTGCACCGTCGAGTGAGGATTCTCAAAAATCTCAGACAGGATGCTTTCTTCTATGCAGATGATTGCCTACTGGTGTCGGAAAACTTGAGCAAATTGCAAACATAAATTGTTCATTATTCAGTTATCACTCGCCACCACGCATCAAAGCTACTGTCAAGAGGAACTTTTAGAAAATCTTTATGCTCACTCAATCGAATTCATTTCGTTGTTAACTCGATCTAGCTAATTCTTATGCCAAAAAGAAAGTTTATGCTTCAGCGATGTCTGCAAACTTTTGCTTCATAGACAGGCTTATGGTGATTTAAATGCTGAACGAGGATATAAAACGCCATCTTCCTTTGCTTCTTTCTATTTGGGAAAGCATAGGTAGCATTGTTGCGCAACTTCATGACATATGACTTCGTATCCTAACATATAGCAATTCATTTTAGTAAATTATAACCAACGTCAACAAAATATCTGATGTGTTCACTTATCATTTTGAGACACACACTTTCCCTTATATCCAGTTATCACCCTTGAATAAAAGCCCGAGGACTTGCAATTTTTCCACTCCAAAACGACTGCATCATGAATGGGTGCAAATTTGGAAATTATGTAATATATTAAATTCCGCTTGATTGTAACTTATCGATTCATCACGCATCCACGCACAACCGGTTTGCCAGTGTTACTTAGTTTATTTCAATGGGAACAACAATGTGACGCGTTGTGACGAAATGTGTTGTAAAGGAAATTCTTCAGCGTGCTTCCGAAAATGTCCCGAGAATGCTCTTTCAGCGTCATCAGAAATTACTTCCAGTGCGAACCCGTACTGATTTTGAACGTTATTCAACAACGGAAAAGCAACGCGTTCAATTATCGCTCAGAGAGTGAGCTCTAATTATAATGATTCGGTTCGGTAGATAGAATTGCAGGTTCGACACGTTCGTCTTTCTTGTTTCATTCCTCTCCCTATCATTTGCATTCTTTAGAAGGACCTCATATGGAAGCATTATTAAAACAAAGTTACCTGTAGCCTTCAGGTATCGCGTCCAGCTGATTATCACTTGGTATTGCAAACATCACCTGAAATGTTAAATACATGGTATTCGGATGTGGCATACATCCGTTTTATCACTATTTTCAAACTTATAACACCTTACTTCCATTTAAACGATTGTATAGACAGGAGGGAGGAGGTGATGATGGCAAAGCGCAACATGATAATCAGTAAAATCGTACGAAAAAGATGAAGAGGGGAAAAAATGAGAAAAGATGCGGCGAAAAACGATTCTTTTCGACTAATCCTCCAGTCATCGACAGAGATCGCAGTCCGTCCCGAATATTAGGAGGAGACACGCCGAAGTATCACACACAAACTAGAATCCCTCTTTACCCCTCTAGAAATCCATATGCGTTTTCTTGTATAAATTATAGCTTTCACTGTTAAAATGCCATACTCCATAGTTTTTCTGTTCTCCCTCCATTTGCATTTAGTTTTTTAAAAAGAGCGTCTCTTGTGACCAATTATGTGATATACAATATTTTCTTTTGTTTCTGTTTTTCGCAAAATGTTTAACGTGGAAATTATGAGGCCATCATGTTCATGGCTGTTGTGTACGTTTCTTGACCCATCTGTTATGCTGCGCCTCTCCTTCCTACTCGCTCCCACTCTCGCTCTTCTTCAGTCTCATAAAAGCTCACTTTTCTCGTCAAAAAGAAGAACCATACATGCTTGAAGCCTTCTTTTGCCGAATGATGGTAGACTTGATGCGTTTCGCCGTTGTCGGCGGTATTCAACGATGGCATACTCTGGAACCTGGTGAGTGTATCAGAGTTGCCTGGGTAAGTGCCATCTCGAGTTGCATCATCAGTAGTTGAATGGGCAACTTCCGATTTCTCGGTGATATGTGTTGAAGCGTTATCCGACATACGCAAAGAGACCACTGAAGTGAAAGCCATTCTCAAAATCGGCTTCAAGGTTTTATTCATAAATCTGGTAGATCTAATTTCAATGCGACGACAACACAACATCCCGAAACATGTTAGTTTTGATAGGCATTGATAATTTAACACGTAGGGAACAGTCTAATATGAAAAATTTGACATGTGCCAAAATTTTCACATTACAGTGCTCGCACTTAAAGCTGCGGTATTGGATGCTATTTTATTCAGGTGTCCAGGCAGTTCTACCATCCTCCAGCTCCTCGGGCCAAGTAAAATATTTTGACGAATGGCCTGTCAATTTAACGTGTCACGGGTGAGGTGCACATCAGGCCAGTGGCGAAAGCAGAATGCTTCACACTGAAATTAATGTTAATTTTTTCTCTCTCGAGCACTTCCAATATTTCGGGCTGGAGAATTTTTCAGGGATTCATATGGTATTCGGATGAGTCAGGACCTCCCGCCTCTTTTTCTCCTGCTCCTGTATCCATTCATTGAGATGGATCACGATTCAAGACACATAATTGGCTTACACATTAGAGGATCGTTCTTTTCCAGACTAAATTCCGGCGTCCGCTTAAGCGTGGAACATGAATTTTTTTTTTCAGTTTCCGACGAAGATAACAACGACGATGTTGGATAACTCATGTTTTAAAAAATTTCTTCTCATAGCACAAAATGCTTCACACCTTTCAAAATAAGCTCGAATATCCAATCAAACATCGTGCATCACAAATTACGATGCACAATACCCAGTTCAGCCACACAACAGTAAGCAATGTTTTTTCACGCGCAAATTATTTTTTTCGGTGGTATTCGGGCGTCTACATTACCTTCACGTGTTTCGGAGGCGTTTAACGAAGACATTTCTTCGAAGTGCATGATGAAATGTCATTAAGGTGCAATTATGAAAGATACGCCATATATATTCTACCTCGATGCTCGTTGATTTGTTCTTATTGTAATGAACGCAAATGTTTGGTACTTTTATTGAGTTATTCCACGAATTACTATTAATTACTATTTCTAATTATTATTAATTAAGGAAAACGATAATTATTGAATGATTATTTTCCGATGATGATTGGAGAAATGAAACGCGAAATTATGGCTTCTTAGCAACATTTTAGCAATCACTCCCTTGATGATCGTAAACGTGGCTGTGAAATTTGGGATCAAAAAGTTGTTATTAGCACAACGAATTTACTGTGCACCGCATTAGTCGTATTTATTGCACAATATAGCGAATAATGAAGTCGAACTTCTGATTGCCCACTAACTCATGTTAAGCTGGTCAGTATTAGCAGGGCTCACCCTTCAGGTTGTTTCGCTTTCAAAAGAAGGAAAATCGTCGTAAAAGTTGCTTTTTCTTTTTTAAATAATTGCCTCAAATGAAAATGTTCTTGAAAAATACCAGATGTCTTGAAATAATCCCATCACTTCATTTCATCGACACTTTTTAGCAGTTTCAGCATTCCGAAAATATAATATATACGAAGAGCATGCCAACGTTCTTTCGAACATATTTGAACTAGTTCACCTATAGTTTAGTTCATTTTATTTATTTATTCACTGCAGTAGACAAGAAATGTTCTCACACGATATATCGCAAAAGGTGTGAGGACAAGTCAAGTGATGGCGGAAGATATCTAGCGGTTTGGTTTCGACTTTTTGGTTTTGCGAGTCGAAAGTTATCGTCACTATTTGACGCGAGAGTCACCAGAGAGCTCACAAGATTTATGGTTGTTCTGTGCTCCGAATTTATTTTATACAGCGCTGTCATCAAATTTTTTATAAATCCCTTCAGTCAATGAAGGAATCATAGTGTTACTGAATAACCAGAGACATAAACAATGCTAGAAGCGATGAGAGAAAATTATTAAAGGATAGGACTCAGCGATCAAACAGCGCTTTACAATCTGAATCAAATGTATCGCTGGCAGATGAAAAATTCGGATCAAAGAAGAAGTGCGTTTATTCAGTACCACTGGTAACAAACAAGAATTCCAACATAAACAAGGCCTCTTTCGCTAAATAGAAATCAATGGAGGAATAGAACAGCTAGCTATGAGCAATAGCAGCCGGTTATTACTGCCTGAGCAATTCAGTAATCTAGTACCTGACTCAAGGGTATAAATTAGAAACACGGCGTGGTAGCAGTTAACGAATTGGTAAACCATATAGCCTCGACCAAGTTTTTGCAAGCAACATGAGGTGGAAGATAAAAACTAATATTAGTGTCCGCTTATTTTATAAAAATCCATTACAGAAATAAGTGCAAAGAACATCATTTCGAAGCAAAATATAGGCAATTGGTATATGCCTAACAAGACAACTTCAAGAAAACTAATATTCCACCTAAATCCGCCTAAATCATGCAAACAAGGGAATATTGCTATTGAACGCTAAATGAAACACAAATCAACGATGGGCTTGTGCATTGATTGATTAAATGATCAACGCCGCCGATCGCTGTCTACCCGCAGTTGCCGATCGCTAGTCGCACACAAGTCGCCTTATGAGTTCTGACAGCTACGCTTTACCGGTTCTTCTATTTTCTGAATTCGCCTTCCTTTTGCGTCAACATATGAAGCTTTTCTCGATTGTTTTATATTTACATGCCATTGCTTTTTCAAAGCGATAAGCAAGAACGTCGATGTGCAGAAACGTATATGAAAATATATGAAAATACTTGAGATATTTTTCAAGTGGAACTCCACTGCCTCTGCTTTCCTTTCCTTGTACTCCTCCTCCTCCTGTCTCATTCTCAGCTCCAATCTTACACCTCTATCCTGAAGAGCCGCACATCGAAGCTTACAGATTCTTGCTATGTGAGAAGTGTCCAACAGGGTAAAATGACCGACAGCACAAAAGTTGCAATGCTTTGGGCCTCACCACCGCTTGAGCCACATGCATGTTATTGTTTTTCCCACTTCAAGGTTGGCTCTATAAAATGTGGATGGTGATTGAGATGCGTTTTGAAAGATTCACCATGCTTGTAATCTTTATTCAAGATCAGTCTCGTCATTGCAGTCCCAAAAGATATAGAAAAGTAGGCCAAGAAGTTGAGGTGTCTCCAGAACAGCCGCAACGTTGGTCATGATGGATGAACATTGCAGCTGTTTCGCATCGAGGTAAGAAAGTGTTTAATATCGAATAAACGTTATTATTTTGCGCATAATACAATTTCGTCGCATCATTTCTTGATCCGCCCACGATGAAAAATAGGAAAATCCGCTATAAAGGTCAGAGCACTGTGGTGTTCTCGCAAAGTTGATAGCAAAACTTTGCAGAAGCAAAGCAGTGAGGTCCGATCACTTCAAAGTTCTTCTCCTCTCCTACAGCTGCAGTGAATATATTTTCTAGTGTTGTTTATTCCTTCGTGTAATTTATCCGTTCAAAAGTGGACTGCTCACATTATTCTCTGGCTGCGAAATTATTACATTATCACAAATATTTTATTAGCAAAATATAGTGGCATAGTATATAAGTGATACCGAAGTGGATCATTCAAGATCTTGCACAATCTCAACAGGTAGACTTATGCGATTATTAAATGACAGCAGTAATCAAACAATTTTTCGCCGTTTAGATGTCCATTTCGAAGAGCTCTAATTGCAGGGTGCTGATGTTGCTGCGAATGAGTCATTGAAGCTCATCAGTGACCACTTCCTAGAGTCGTGTTTCGCTGCAGAAAGGAGCTGGATCAACTACAGATCGAAAACTCCGAGCCAACATCGTTAAATGAAATAGTAAGTGGATAACACAGGAAAGAAAAACGCTTGTTACTCATTACTCATTCCAAGTTGTAATTCCTTCCAGCAGGTTTTCTTTACATATTGAGTTGCTTCGAAAGCTCGCTCCTTTTCACTTCTCCAAGTCCTCGTAAATACTTCACAAGATTTTCGAGAAGATATTGTTCAGTTGAAAATGTGTTGAATTGAAGCTGCAGTGAGAGTGGACTAATAGGAATAGGGTGGAAATGAGGGTTTTTATCTTATTGTCACCAAGGATGGCTAAATGCGATTACTTTAATACAGTTGCACTGGCGTGCTACAAGAGTGACACAATACGTGCTTCTGCAATTCCGCTCATTCGAACAATCGGTTTCAACAATGATTAACAAATGACAGATATATAAATAACACTTTTTCCCTTCATTTACCCTACGCTTGTATAAATCTTCAGCTAATTCACCTTTTTGTTACGCGCTTGGCATTAAGTTGAGCTTGACGAGTACAAAATGCATGCAAATAATTTGGAGCTTCCAAACGCCTACAAGCCGAAACATGCTGTAGAAGGACAATACATGATTAAAGTCACAGGTAGCAGATTTCTTTCGCTGTAGTCTCAATGTCCGCTCTATAGAATTTAAGGGTCGGACGAGAATGCTGTAGCTTCCAGTCTTGTCTCATTCGTGTTTTGAGCCGCCTCCCTCAAAATACCATCGAGGCACAGAATGTTTCGGNCCCTCGAAATACCATCGAG
Source organism: Toxascaris leonina (assembly GCA_022844705.1). Lineage (NCBI taxonomy): Eukaryota > Metazoa > Nematoda > Chromadorea > Rhabditida > Ascarididae > Toxascaris > Toxascaris leonina. The sequence goes on from JAARMF010002191.1 coordinate 11,781, forward strand.
GCACAGAATGTTTCGGTTTTTACCACCTTGATTCACTTGATCTCAGAGTTGTTTCGCATTTAACCTACCGAACACCAGTGTGCCCCCTGAATACCATGTACATCCCCCACATTTGCACGTCACTGAATCTCATACATTTATTCACTCTTCCACACTCGTCTTCCCTTCGCGCTGCTTCTAAATGAATATGCATATTCCATGTACAACTGCGTTTGCAGTTGAGGTTGGCATGTTGAGATTTATGTGCTCAATGCGACGTGCAGCTGTCTTTGTTCATGTGAATACAGTAAAAAATAACGCCGTAAAAATGCAATTCATCAAAGCAAACTCTTCCTTTGACTTTGCTAATGCATAAATCCAACTTTCAGAGGGAATATGCTAAACACTGGCTGAAATAACAAATGAAGTCGATCCCTTAGAAAATCCATTAATTATTCGACGTATCAATATTGTTTTTGTTCAACTGGCCAGTCCTTCAGCTTACTGGTATGCTGAATGCAAAAACCGCATATCGTGTCTGCACATTGTTCCCCCTTTTTTGTTCCTTTGATTTTTATTAACACAGAAATCGGATGTAGTGATGCACATGAGAAGAGGTGAAAACTGCTTATAAACTTCGCAAGCATTCATCAAAATTCAAGTATTATAAAAATTACAAGAAATCTATTATTCCATGAATATACTTGGTATCTCACTTTTTCGCCATCTGACTTTTAAATTCAAACGGTACCCACACCGCAAGAGTTGACTTTTGTTAAATTTCGGAGATTTTGAAGTGATACCACTTGTAGGTGAAAAGTTTTTTCTTCATTTCTGGGTATCATTGGGCCTTCAACATTCGAGGCATTTGATGAGCAAAGAAGTGTATCGAGTGCATTCGTCATTCCACCACTTGTCAGGGCGCTCTTGGCGCTTTTCAATTTCGCCCTCATGTACGCAATTAGAATGCAACATTTCCTCCCGTGCTTTCCAGTATGGATCTCGTCCTCCGTCATCACGAACTCTTCCATTGATGAAACCATGGCATTATTCGAATAGTTCACCGAACTGACAGAAAGCGAAATAAAAGATGATCCGCAGGTGACAGAATATGATGTCCGAAAACGAGTTTTGGGTGTTTAAAATGGCATATGTGTTACAGTCATCTACTCACAGCTCCTTAATGCAATCCAAATAGACTGCAAGGAAATATCTTTGGAGAATTTAAGCCATGAATTTCGGAGCTCCTTGGTAGTAAGCTTAACTACCGTTCGGACCCAAATTCACGCATTTAGGTAAACTTCAGCTAAAAATTTCCTTTATGATCATTGCAGTCTTCGAAGTTTCTAAAAAGCCGACCTTTTTGGCAGTGTTTTGATTAGTGATTACAGCAAGAAACTTCAACATATTATTCGCATCTCTTCAGCATATTTCTAATTTTGATCACGTCAAAGCATCAAATGTAAGAACTGCAGATTTCAACGGCACTAAACAAATGCGATCCCTACCTCTCGAGAAGAAAGGGTAATAGAGCACTAAGCATTATGCAAATTAGCATATGCATTTAATTATCCAGCAATTCCTCATCGTTTGATAAGAAAACTAACAAACATTTCGGCATAAAAGTAATCCGCTCATCAATTTCTTTCGCACGAAGACAAGCTACCAAAAATGTGAACCAAAAATAACATCTCGAAAATTTGGTTACGCTGAATTTTACAACTGACAGTTGCGTTTAGAATTTACTCATTTTGCTAGAAATTATATGACTAGATCCAATCGAAATTCAAAACGCGACAACCGCATGCACCTCTACGAGTATATGAAATGTTGCTGTTGCTGCTTTTCTCACTTTTTCTGGTGGGAGGCGAGATTACTATATTTCAGCTCAGCCACTGAGAAATCAAAGAACAATCACTCAGAGTGAGATGTTTCTGGCATGCACATCATAGATAAGTCAAAGTAGAAATGAGAAAGTGAAATCAATCAACGCAAAAATGATCGAGGAAAACGCATATTTGTGATCTGAAAATCCACCAAAATTGTTTCTCTAAGTTTCCGAAGCAATTGCAAGATGCATTTCAATTCAGCGAATCAATTCTGATATTTATGAAATTGAATAAAAAACGAGTGAAAAGAATTGATCGAAAAACTTACGAGTGAAACTTTGCTGGGTCGAACTTATGTGAACGATGTGCATAACGAAACGTGCAGCGTACGACAATCAGCATCGAAGAATTGAATTAAAATTTGGACGAACGCATTCAATCGAAGACGGTAAGCAGTGAGATGCTGTGCGCAGGTATGACTTCACGATTTCTTAACTTGGATGATACCCCGCTAATGCGGTAATCCTTCACTCTGATGCGGAAATGTAACTATCATAACAATTTGCGGACAAACCTAAAGGAGGCCCCTTCCAATAACCTATTAACCGAAATAATTTCAACGAAATTCGATCATAAACGAAGTGCATAGTTGTCGACTGACGCTCTAGTATGTGGGTGGGTAAGTGACTATAATTCTTGGGTTTCGTATCGACTTCAGTTAAGCAAAACGGTTTAGCAGAAAGTGACCGCAGTTGCTACCTTGACAATATATAACATATCTTTGTGAGAACCAAGATGTGAAAGATCCGTTCTTGAGCTCAATCATCAAGATTCCAGGAAGCCATGATAGTGTCCCATAATCGCTATTTCCGTAAACAATACTCAAATCGAACAAACTCCTTTCACTTCCCATCTATAGCTAATACATCGAGAACCTTATCAATTGTGATCTGCAGTGCCACTAGCTATGTGTGAAAAATGGTACTTCCTACGTGGAGAAAGACCTACACGGAGACATTCAAGGGAAAAAACACGACCCACGTATCGTGTCCCCTCTCGGTGGGCCTATTCGAAGACATTTATCTCCTGAAAAGCCATATATCTCCTGAAAATAGTGCTTGCCGGCGGATTATGAGCCGACGGAAAGGCACGAGGAACAAAAATTAGCATGAAGAAACAATAAAAATTAGTGGCAAGATATTGCTGCGTTCATGAAATATAGTATACGTCTGCTAAAGAATCTTCAAAACGCTAGTCAATTAAACCGATTCTGAAACACGGTGAAGGATTAAAGTTTTCGTTAGATCAAATGTCCTTAATTTGTTTTCACTGCCCAATTCGCCGAATAAGTATACTTCTACGCATTGAAATTTCCATGTTTATCCGATATTGAAACCCATAAACTTGTTCGGTAGTAAGAAGGTAACATGGAAATAACAATAAATGAACGCATAATAACGAAAAATTCACCGAACATCTTGCGATGTGTGCATTATTTTGGGCGAATGCGATGAACAAAGATCTCATCCCTTTATACAATCGCGAAATACGTATTTAAATATAAACGACGTTTATTCTCCGACATCAAGACAATTCATCATTTTTAGAGAAGATCTATGTACATATTAACTGACAATAGTGCTTCGGTGAGCTAGTCCTTTCATCTGATTTGTAAGATAGCATCATACAGTATTTTCGATAGAAAACTACTGACGTAAGAGATAAGAAGAAAGTCATCGAAGTGGATTTCTTGGAAAGCTTGAATCACAATAATTGATTAAAAACGAAGATTGTGAACATTCGCATCGATAAGCCTTCCAAAAATTGAACGTCTACAGAAGCACGGTAATCAAGCAAACAAAGAGTGCCCATGCAAACGCCATGCAGTCTCTACCGATGTAAACATTGCAACACTCTCTGCGAATGGATCTCCTATTTCTAGCCTGAATTCTGCCGACTTGTTTCCTGCATACAACACATGCGCTTACCCGAATAACCTGAAGTGTCACCGAAGCACTACCACAATCATTTCGTTATGATACAAACAAACCGAGTTGGGTATCAGTGAGTGAGGTACAAAATATGAGAGCGATCACCACACGAAAATGGTAAACAAATTCCATCAAGCAATACGAGCAAATATAAACAATTGCGAATAACGAGAGGAAAAAACCAAACCGATGTGGAAAAAATCCGGCCGCTTCATCCGTTTTACGGCTCGCACCAACTATAACGCAACCAGAGATGCCAAGAAAGTTGTTACGATTCCCCCTCTCTCTTCTACCGTCAATTCAACCCACACAACGCCATTTTGCACTACTTAAACAACGATTTTCTTCAGCAAACACTCGCACTTCCCCTCCTGATATCCCAAGTTTCGACAGGCGAGTGGTTTTACTTAAAAGTATTCAGGAATACTATGAAGAAGAAACGTAATCAAACGAGAAGAATACAAAATGGAGGCATTCAAAAGTTCAGGCAACGTATAAAAATCAAGCTGAGACTGAGAATACGCCACCTGAGATCTGAGGTACAGTTGTATATCCAAAATACGCTTCATAAGCCGAAGAGAGCAGCGTAAATTGGGAACATTATCAATGCTTTGAAACCTGCAAAAATAATTGAAGACATTGCGCATACCCGTCCTGAAGATATTTTTATAAGAGATATAATTGCGGGATCGTTTCAGCGAAGTTTTGATCTGATGGGCTTATGACCTTTTGGTGAAGAACTGAAGTGTTGCACTGAAATCACAGTCAATACAATGCTCTCCATTGGTGAAAGGCGAAGGAAAAGAGGGAGGAAAGGGAGAGAAAGGTGAAGAGGGATCACCAAACCCAACAACACATTATCGTCCTAAAAGACCTGGCCTCAAGTTCAAGAACAGCTTGAAGCTGCCGGGTGGCCTCAAAATCCCTTCTCTCAAATGAAATCACAACTGTGTTCGGACAGCGCAACATCCTGACTACAAATTAATGACAGTTTGGAAATACCTGTTCAGGATTGAACTACAGTGTCACATAACAACAAATGAGATGCTCAGAAGGAACATCGAGCTGAAACTAGTGAGAGCTGCGCTTCTATTAATGATATGAAATGCGACGGTGGCAACTTTGGCAAGGAACCATCTCAATGTTTTGCCTCAACCAAACTCTAGTTCTTGAAAATCAGCTCCGTGAACTAATAACTTCATCTTCCGGCTCCTCCACATAGCCTCCCAAAACTAGAAAAACACCCACAGAAGAACACAGAGGAAAAAACGTTTCGGAAAACAACTTCGCACTCGAAACATGATGGCTCATCCAGTCAGCACTAGTCACCAAGTGTTATCATAACAGCGCAATTAGCAAACCACATACATGCGCAATCTCTCATGGCAACGATGTAAACATATGTTCCTTAAGGCGACGCCTTGCGATGGGTTAGAACGTCGTTTGCTCTGCCTAGTGATATGTATATATGCATCACCGCACTCATCCTATCAGAGCGCTTGTTATAACTTTTCTCATATAACCTCCGGAGTTTTCCCTCTTGTTCGCTGCGAAACAGTCTCCATTTCACGACAGTCCATTCTTGCCTTATTCAATGCAAATATGACGATTCTCCCATCAGATATCAGCAAAAACATCAAAAAACTGATCACCTTGGCAGACAACAGGTCGTTTCAATGATTTCAGCTCTTTTCCAATACGGATGATCTTTACACAAATACTTTCGCATATGTAGTTAGAGACTCTCATGCAGCGACACAGTGGGCGAGATAGAAGATATAACAAACACGAGAAGGAAACGATACTACGATTTAATAAATTATCAATTGAATGTTTATTTCTGTAAAAGAGCGACGCCCAAGAATTGAATCAGCGAAGAGATAGAGAATGGGGGAGAGACAGGAAGAAACAGATCGTTTGTAAGGATTGAGGCAGATACGTCAGGAAGAGAGGTTTTCGCGCAACGGCGAACACTTACGAGAGATTCGTTCACATCACTCCAATAACAACGATGCTCGAGAACTCGAGTTCGATAAAAAGCGCCACATTACCATTACTGTTTTTTGCTCTCTACCAAATCGTAGCTCAACCTCGACATTAATTTTTAAGGTGACGCTCAAATGAACCCCTTACTACTCTCCGTCCACCACCGCAAAACTGCATTCGAAGCATAAAAGCCAACTTTGGAAAATTCATCTTAAAGTATGCGCCTAAAATATGCGTCAACATCTTGAGATTACAATGATTTGCGAGAACGTCGACAAAACTTGCAACTAAAAAATTTTGGAATATCTGTTTTCGCTGAGTCCCTTCTATCAAAATTTCATAAACTATACAACAAAGAAATATCTACTAGCGCATTCAGTAAATGAATGATCGCAGCTAAAACTTCATGAATGTATTAGCAATGAATTCTGAAGAATTCTTATTAACATTCTGAAGAAATGAGGTGAGCCGTGGAGTTCGATGGAGAGCGCTTACCATGATTATTAACACATACGCAACGATCATAATGGTTCAAAGAAAATTCAATCATTGCTCGCAAAACAGTTCTCTTTGCACTTGTTTCCCATTTATGAGAGGAAATATGGAAAACTAAACTGAAATTATGACACGATCAATGTTCGTTAATGGCGCAAATGGTTCAGAGAATAAAATGCGCGACCCTTTACGAAAACGGATGCGAAAATAAACGTCAGCCCATCGACGGAAATCTATTTCCGCAAGCATCCGCGTCCTCTCTAAAAATTGAGTCAATTTATCATAAACTCGAAAAGAATTTTCGAGTGGAAAAATACCTCTGTGAGAGTCAGCATTCAAAACTTAGTTATTATGATGACATGTTCACATTTACTTGGCACTTTCAACAACTACTTCGTTACACAATTAGAACTTTCAGATTCCTCAATGACGGCAAAGTATCGAAATTTTGTCGTTTTGCGCCGAAACCAATCGTTTTGTTACTTAGCTACGCCTTTCTACAATGCTTAATATTATAAGACCATTATGATTTGCTTATAACTGTTGCAATATGCCCCTTCATAACAGACAATAATCGTTCCATACAGCAGCTATTTAGGAAAGAACAATGCGCGCTCTTCGAGAGTTTGGCAGTACAGAATCGCGTATGAGAACGAAAAAACTCGCGAGAAGAACGCCGAGGTAGAGAAAAGCACAGAAGAGATGTGCATGCTTAACGAGCGACCGTCGATTTTATAGAGCGCACTCTATCAGCGATGAGCATCCAGGTTTCCACAACGACATAAACCCACTAGGCATCGTCATCGATAGGTATGTTTACTGATCAACAGTGGTAAAACTACGATGATAATACGAACATTTACAAGGTTACTACAGTAGAGAAAGTTTGGTAAGACTGCCTATGCCGATTAATTTTGTGTCGAGCTTCAACAAGTTCAGCATTTTGTTTTCGATTAGGGGAGGCGAATGTGACAAAGATAAGCAGCCGGAATCAAATCGGGGATGAGCCAAAAATCATCAAATCGCATCTTGATACTTCCAGAGTACAGGGACATTTATAAATTCGCTAAAAAATCCGGAACGCTTTTAAACGATAACACATAATTTCCAATGCAAGAAGATAGTGAGACCTATTCCAGTAGCTGAGATAAAATTTGATTTTTATTCCATTTTGGCAACAATATTTCTTCGTAAATAAAATGCTTTCTGATGGGCAGCGCTCCTAACTTGTTTCCACCTTGCGCTTTGCCTTAGAATTGGATTGATGACGATCCGATGCGGATTTTAGTAAGATATATTTTAGAATTGTACAGAAAAAGAACATTAAAGAGGAGGAACATTTATGGGCAAAAAAGCTTTGGAAAACGCATCGTCACGAAACGGATTGGACTGCTAAGTGACGAGATGATGAACGGGATGGTGTTCGTCGTAGACGATCCCTGAGTCGGTTAAATTGGGCATTGATGATGAAGCGGCCGTGTGGTGCAACGTGATGATTTCACGCGGAGATCGTTCGCAGTCATTACCGATCGAATTCCCTTCCTCAAACGCTCTGCAACTTCAACAACCAACTTTCCTCGATTTGCAAAAGACTTGGTATATGATGTGGTATACGCAGTACACGATCAGTCCGTGTTCTTTACAGACACAACACGCTGTTGCTTACTGCAGCTTCGGAATTCGTCTCCGGTATTATGAACCCTCCGCGGAGTGATCCATGAAAGCGCTAGCCTTCCGGAAGCAGTACTACTACCACTCGTGCAGCAGCGTCGTTCTTATATCTCATCTATTGAAGGTCTGCGATAAAGGCTTCCACACAGGATCTGTAATGATCTTCACAGACCATCTTTGAGAGAGGTCAGATTCATCCGCTTCCTCACCTTGTCGCACGAGGGTTGGCTACGCATAGTTCACGAAAGTCATGCTACACAACCCCCTACCCACCTGTACGTTACGTTGTAAACGGCGTTTGCCAGACTAATCGAAAATTTGTTCAAATAACAGCACGCTTTATTTGCCTACACAACATCACAACGCACTCGTTCCACACACTAGCGCACTGCCTGGGCGCAATTCTTTAAATGTCTTTGTTTAGAATCAACTGATGATCTCGAACATATTTAAGAAAACGCCTGACAAGACAACCAACTTTTTTGGTATAATCAACTGATCTTAACAACCAACTATTGATAACACTTCAGGGATGGAAGCCCATCCAAGGATGGTATTACACATTCGATCAGATCAGGAAAAGAAACAGCCGAGCTCCACCGGAAAAGAAGCCCTCCAAATCAAGCTAAAGCAATCTACATATTACGATCCCTTGATTAATTTGCCAAGAAATAAAGCTCAAGCAGCGCATTTTTCAACTGTTTTGAAAGCAGAGTTCTCAGAGTTCTCTCAGGTCTCCGTTGTTCTAGCCTCATTTCTAGGCAAAATATGTCTTCGTGGAAGGAAGAATATTGCACTCCGCGTTGCACGTGTTTGTTTGTTCAGTGCAGTCCCAACTCACTGCTTTGGGATAAATAATTGTGCTGTTCTCTTTCTTCATTTATCTTACTTCAGTCTATTCAAAAAAGAAGATATCAATACACGGACTCTGCCTCGTTGTTTTCCAGCTTCACTATATTTAAACTCCAATGCTGTAAACTATAATTCCTTTGAAAAAAAGCTGATCTATCAATAGGCTACAATAAGTTCAAACTCACACCTGACATGACGATAGTTATGATTGCAAAGTTCTATAGATTTACCTAAAGCCCAGATGCAAATCAAAGCCAACTTTTAATCAATTGAAGGACTGTCTTCCACCACCAAGGCCTAATTATCTTAGCAGCTACTTCCAAAAAATGCCGGATGAGTTACCCAGTGGACAGTTTAGGAATTATTCAAAATTTTATGAGGGTTTGTGATAGTGATCAAAAAATGCCAAAAGGCGCCAACTTGATATTCAAATACATTTTAGGCTCCAGCAGTCAAGCCGGCGGGTAAGCCAGTGATCGACCTACTGAAGTACGCGAGCAAACCGCACATCATTTGGTTTCTAACCAGCGAATATATTCATTCACAATGTGAAGTGGGAACATGATGATATATCATGATATAGCACATAAAGGCAATAAACCCCCCTCGGTGGTTCGAACGTCTCCAAGGATGATCGAAGTGAATGCTGTACAAATTCACGCTGCGGGCAAAGCCATACAACAGTCCCTACTGATGAAAGCACAGGGGCTTTATTGATAATCGACGTTTCTTCAGCGGACCCACCAACCAACCAAAATATCCTATCTGAACACTCACAGTGACTGCAACGATATCGTATTATAAGGCGATTGTGCGGTGTACGACGACATTGCACGTGCATTGTTATGTTCGTTTCGCCGTTCCCTCATGTCGTCCAACTGTAAATTGGATCACAAATGAGTAAATTCCATCATCCAACTTTTGTTTTAAGCTACTCAACCTTTGAATGTTGAAAAGAGTCAGTGAGTAGTGGAGTAAAGATCAGAGTTCGGGTCGGCAGTTGAATGCCGTTTAAATTTGCAACCAAGAGAACGGATGCAGGGAATACTATGAAATGTTACGCTTTTATGCAATCAGAAAAGAAAGAGAACTTTTGCAATTCCTGGTTTCTGGAGAAAATTTTGCTTATTCCCTCTAAGGAATGACACTGCTCAGTTTATCTCAGAAAGACTTCAACCTTTTCCCATGAACAGTATCATCCTTGCGAATAACCGTTCTCCGCACCTTGCACTACCTTGTTATCAGCTTACAACTACTCCCCACCATACAGACCAATGAGAATGCCAGATCCAAACGCGTTGCGTAACAAAAGGCACATACATGACAACTGCTGGAACGTACGAACGAAGAATGCGGTGCGACAATACAAGAGAGTGGAGCGGCACGGGTGCACGGTTGCACCGTGTTCGTACACGCCGGCCACGGAATGTCAGGCAATGCGGCCAATCGACATAAAATACTCGGCACTGCTAGAGAATCCCCCGCGCCACTCTCCGTTGATGAACGGCTCGCGTTACCGATGCGTTCACCATTTCGACGACGACAAATCGGCTCCGTTATTACACGTCTGCAATCGTCTCAATATCCTCCTTCGATTATCAAGCCATTACAAAGGCAACAACCGAACTGCATATAGATAACAGGGAATATTTAACCCATCGATAACGATAACGGAGCCACTGCTGAGTCCTGTTCACTGAAGATCAGCTTCTCTCCACTGGACTGCTGTCTTGCCTCAGAGACCAGCAGCGCAGAAATGTTCCTCAAATTTCGAGTACTTCGATTTTACAGTCGAATGACGTTGAAAGGCGATGAGAGTGCCTATTTAGGATATTGTCTGTACATAATTTAGCAGCAGATAAGGTAAAGTATAAGCGGATGAGAATGCTCACATGTGGTTACGCGGGGTGCGCCGTCCGTTTTTTGCATCGGATGAGCGCTCACTCGACTCTCTGAACATCGCTAAACGCCCATCGACACGCATGCGAATACTGCTCGTTGTGTCCACAGAGTTCTTTTTCTGACGTGAAAATGTTTCGTTTTTATTTTAATTGACCAAAAACATCTTAAAATACCTTCTCCGCAAAATATCTTCTCTGTTATTATAAACAGTACGCATATTCATATATCTTTTATTGAGATGTAAATGAAGTCGTTAGCGCTTTTAAGAGGATCGTAAGCAATCCTGTTTTGAGTACGAAACAGCTTCAGGTTCGCCAGTGCTGAATACCGATGCTATGGAAATGATTTCGAAGAAAGTCCCGTTCTCTAAAAGTCCGATAGTTGCAGGCAGAAGAAAAAGTTCAGCTTGTATTTGATGCTCTGACGATCGTCGAACTTTTCATTCACCAAATAACTGTTGAGATATTTGAGAATACGGTTGTCCGAGGAAGCCAAATCCAGCCTCTACAGCAGATATTTTGGAATTTCCCAACTGCGGTTTAGCTCAGCAAGCCGGCGTTCCTTGGCGGCATATGGCCCGCTGGACTGCGTAGAAAGAAAGCTCTCCTCAGTCCAGTAAGTAATTCTGCAAGTTTCTCAGCAAGAAGCTGCAAATGTTCACAGTGCTGCTATCACAGTATGGCTCCTTGACAGCTGCTCGTGACGAAGAACGCCACGAATCTGATATTGGAAGCCACCTTTTCTAGCTCGAGTTGTGCCTCTTTCCCAGCGTCACCTACTACCGCTTCCGATTATGGTTCACATAGAGACACCATTCCTCGTTCCCGGTGACAACACCTTCCGACCAGTCGAAACGACGGCTGCTGGAAAGAAGTTGTTGACAGACCGATCGAAAAGGTTCATCGTCAATTCCTGAGGTGCTTGTCGACCACACTTTTGAATTTTTCCGCGTACGTGAACAGCATTAATAGCAGAAGCGGGGAAAAAGCAAGTGTGCTGCCAAAAAGATTACTGACTTATGCGGAACTAGACCTACAACAGGCTGTAACCAATCGAGGTTGACCTTGTGCGGGTGTCCAGATCGACGCTGATCGGTCGAGGTCATAATTCCTCCAGCGAAAGGAGGATTGCGTCAGCACATGAGTTAACAAAGAAAACCTCTACCTAATGCGGACAAATGTTAAATTGAGGTTCGGCCGTAGAATGAGCAAACTTTAACTAACCACGACGAGCATGACGACTATGAACTTCAGTTCCAACTTGCTCAGAGGGCAGAAGCAAGTCTGCGATGCCAGGATGGTGACCGCTGAAGGGAACAGTTTCCTTCTTATTCAAAACCAAACGTGTGTGTCACCTTCGGACGAGTTTGGATCACAGCAACTTGGAAACAAAAATGCTCACTCCTTTCTTTGCAACTCAATATAAGAATATCCCATGAACAAACATTGAGCACGTTAATGGGAAATACATACAATACGAGATACCCGCGGTGTTGTTAGACTACTCGTTAAGCCAGCTTCACGTAATCTTTGCAGAAATTTGTCGTCATTGAGCAACCTGAAAACAACATCTAACAACTACGATTTAAAATGGAATCAACAGCGCTGAATTGTACTATGACGTGAAATTAGTATTTTGCAATTCACTTAACAGTTGTTTATTTGTTACATCGAAGACTTCTGCAACCATCGCGTTCAGTTCAAAACACCTGCACCATCCCATCACAATGCCCACCAGTTCTGTGATGAAAGATTGCAGCAATGTAAGCATCACGGGTGAAATTAACTTGACCAGTCTGCAATAGCTTCACCAGCAGTAGTGAAACGCGCCTATAACAGTCGATGTATCTGTTTGATTCATTTGTCCTTTAAATCGAGCTCGATGGTCGTCGGTAATACATTCTTTCCCGCTACTATTCCTGGCCCGAAGCCATCTTCAAGGTCGCTACTACAAAAAACGAACCACTTTCCCAAATGTGCCCTTATGAAACCCTATTTTTAGTGCATCCAGCGTTACTCCACAAGCACCATTATTGAACCAATCCGAAGCAATGTTCGCAGAATCGATATGGTGCAGTCGTAGAGAACATTTTTATGGTTCGCTTCTTCCATGCTTTAAAAGAGCAAAACGACTCATAACACTGGTTTCATAGACAAGTTTAAGAAGAAATTTCCTTATTACTGCTCTATATTCATCCAGGAAACATCTCTTCACAAGTGACACGAATGACGCCCACTGGCGCAGCATGACACCAATGATGACGCAACTGTTTGCGCATTTGCGCAATTTGCGCTGGAAAAAAGGCAGCATATACGAGGCACACTCTCCATCAACTTCTCGGATGCGCCTTGCAAATGGTTGCAATTTAATTAAATGCGCGAATCCGTCAACAGGGATATTCAACTGCACAGTTCTCCACCGTTAATTATAAAAACTCCATATTAGTATCCCAGAAATATTAGCGGCTATAAGCCGGAAGTTTAAAGATGAATGATATTACTCATCAGATGAACTGCGCTCATATACTGAACGGTCATATAAGTTCACACTCAAAAACTGAGTCGATACTAGAATCAATGTAGCATACCTTTCGTATTTATCACGCCCACTAGGTAGTGCACCACGTTCACCTCCTTTCGTATCGAGACTCAGCGGCTCAGCCAATGAAAGACGACCCTCAGCAAGGGATGATCGGGCTGAATCGAACTGCAATTCGGTCTCCTGAATATCGGCACAGCGGTTCATCGTTCTAATGCCCCGAACGTTCCGGTCGCCTCTCGACGGCAATAAACCCTCCATTTCGTACTAAAAGCAACTCACATTACAACAATTAACAAGCATAACCCACGTCAGCAACAGCATCAAGAGCACATACGTATTCATTTCAAACTGCTATACTGCCCAAAACGTTTGAAAGCGATCATAGTGCTTCTTGTTCAATGTAAATTGCCTCTGCTTCCTTTAAAATGCGCAGTTTCTTTGTGAAAGGAGGAAAACTAAAAATCCCGAGGTTCACAACAGACAGACATAGCACACAGAACAACTGTTCATTGTTTCAACTTCGACAGAATAAGAAGAAAAACACACCGATCTTGTACCAACTGCGAAATTTGTTTCATTCCTAGCGTGAATTCCACCGTTCAGTCCCATCTGCAGCTTTCTTCGCTTCAGTCTGAAATTTTGAAACGACCTTCACTTCAACGACTTTCAATCACAAGCCTGTCTTAATTTCATGGCAGTCCCCCATATGCGATTTTCCAATCCAAGTTTGCAGTGACTTCGAACATTAGTTTTTCAATAAAAGCGCACTCCCTCCCCCCTCCCCCCCCCCCACTGCAAGAATGGTTTTAGGAGATAGAAGTGGGTGTCTACAGTTAAATTTGAACTCAAACAACAGGTTAAGAACCAAGCACGCATATCTTAATAAAGCAGAAAAGAAAAAACAGCAATCAGCTTAGAAAACCTTCGCCTTAAGAAATCTTCAACTCGATACTCCTTCCTGAGAAAAGATCACCTGATGTAAAAGAATGGTTACAGCTTTGTGAGTTTAATTTAAAACGAGGCATCTTCTAGAATTCTTTTTAAAAATGACCAACCAATGGAACGTACAGTACAAAACAAATCAAAACCTGAAATGAGCGCAGATGGCCGCGAAGCAGATTGTGAGTAGACCAACAATGACAACTGCAGCGATGAGGAAGGCTTCTTTATAGGACTTGGAGAGGAAGGCACGACGCTTGTGTTTCTCATCACCTGTCTTCGTGTTCGCTTTCGGCATGTTGCTTCGAGAAGTGGTCGTTAAGAGGTATGGTGGAGAACGAACGCCTATCTCGCCGGCACTTGAACGAGCGGCCACTCGTATTGTATAGAGCACATGTGGTTGCACAGTCAACACATAACGTGATGTGTTGATACCATCCACTGCAAAAAATCTTAGCTTTACTTGACTTGACTCTGTGAACTCGTGAACAACCTCAACATTCTATTGCAACCTTGACACCTTTTATGTTAATTTCCGAACTATTTAAGCTAAACGACTCTTCATCACTTTAATTATGATGGCATAACCGATGAAAATTCAACAAACAGTCTTAAATATCAAAGAAGCAAGTGTTTTTATATGTGGCCAAAACAATGAGAAGCTTGCGAGTCGCAAGGATACAGGTAATGCAGCGAATACCGATACGACTGAGGTTAATCATCACAACGATGTGCACAGTCGGAAGGCTGCGAGACCGGCTGGCGAAGGACGAGGAGAGTGGAGGAGGGGAGGGGAGGGGAGGGGGGG
>JAARMF010002192.1:0-21242 GCA_022844705.1 Toxascaris leonina
AAACAAATCTGAAGTTTGAATTTTCAGACGCCCTTACCCCCTCTATCCAAATTTTATTGGAATACTTTTCGCCATTTTTTATGCATACAATTCACTCGTAATGATCAAAAACGTTTACAGTGTTCCCATTTTTTCCAACTTTTTTCATGAGTACATAATATTCTCAGCAATTTGGCCACTAACAAATATTTACTATTATTTATGCAATTATTTTAATTTGTTGCAATTGTTACGCGTATGCTTATTCAATGAAAGTGCTGTATTACTTCGATAAAAACATTCGAAATCTTGAATTTCTTGCTATTTGAAAGGAGAGATTATTTAGGATGACCACTATGTTTTCTTCTTCATGACTGAAATTTCTTAGAGGTTTCTTTAAGGAAATAGAAAAATGAGATTTTGGGAAGGGGGGATTTTAAATCAAGATGATGTATTTACTCCAATACTGCACTGTACTTCACATTAATACAAATGCAGTGCGAAAAGAACAATGCCGTTTGGTACAATGGCGTAGCTAACTGAAAGGCCGAAATCTGATGTGCTAAACGAACGATTAATCGGTAAAGAAATTTCATTTCCGGCGCAACAAGAAGTTGCCGTATGCAAAGTGCTGTTGCATTTAGCCGATGGTTGGCAAGCAAATATTTTTGATGCTATTCAGTCAATAAAAAATTGTGAATCGTATCGTACACCTATTTTCATAATCACGTTTATGTTTTCCGACGATGAGAAATTGAAATGAATAAATGAATAGTTGAATAGATAAATACATAAATAAGTAAGTTAACAAATAATAAACAAATAAACGAATATTTATTTGTTTGTTTATTCATTTATTTCGCTCATTTATTTGTTTATGATTATTAACACAGCAGCGGTTAAATAAAGCAAATTTATAGAGGCATAGGTGACATTTTTTTCCACAATCTTTGTGAAATTTACATTGCAAAGAGAATTAAATTTCCGAACAATAATATATGCATAAATCAAATCGTACATATATTTTTATAGGTATTTTATGTTGAACTTTGACCAACTTAAAGATTGTGATCTCTAAATGTTTATTTCTATCAATATTCTTAATGCTTTCTATCCTATTTCTTTGAGCAATTCAAATGCACCCCTCTTTAAGGCATCACAATTTCCTAATCTAAGGCAGCAGTTTAATATTTTTGAAGGATCATTTTCGTTATATTTGCATCAAGCTATTATAGAATATCCTATGTGATATAATCGCACAAATTTAGACCACTTCCCTACTCAAAAATTTAAAAGTCCTCAAACGACTCATATGCACTGCTTCATCAAATTCAATAGTCCCCTTCCCTTTGTTTCTTTTACTGTTGTATTTTTCAGATATTAGACATAAAGTACATTGTACATAAACGATAACGGAAGTATTCTGAATCTTTATTGAATGGAATCAATTGAACAACAGATGCGCAAACGGGCTATGTAGCTACGGATAGTAGAGCTAGACGAGGGCGGTGCATTATCGCGACTCAAATTGGGCGCATTCGGTGAACGATCACACAAATGCGCCACCAAAGTGCACCAATTTTAAAGACGGACGTTATTCCGCTTGCAAGAAACGTGTGCATTGATTTCCGCTCGATACACCACTCTTATAGACGAATAAACTTGCCAAGCTATTCATTCTCTATTCTTCTTCGAATTTACACTTGTTGCAAGCATTTTGCAATTATAGCTAATGTCTTTGTGTTGTGAGATCTCTTTGCTAAATTAGTGTAATTATTTATGGCACATAGTAAAGAAATATGTTAGAGTAGTGCATTTGCGTCTATCGCTTAAAGTTTTTTAGCTGTCTATCAAGTTGTCGATCTACAGTTGCATTGTTCATCTTGTGATATCAGACCTCCTAATATTCCAACCTAAGTAGGGCATATATTTTGTAAAATAGCCTCAGAAGTGAATAAACAATAGCAATAATATTCAAAGAATGTGCAGATCTATGAGAATCGCTACACCTGTGCCTCATACGCTTTCGATTTGCACCTCTGTCATCAGTAATCATCTCTTTGATATGATTCCAAGTTTATTGAAGATGAAAATCTACCTGAATTATCTCCCACCTAAAAATTGGCCTGAATTACCTAAAATTTATTATTTACCTGGGAAATATAGCTTGCCTTGAAGTTCAACTTTTGCTTGATTGCTCTTAAGATCATACTCGATTGCGGCTTATACCTCACTCGATTGTTGTTTACTTGATCGTAGAGGTCAATTTTCGTAGTAATCTAATATGCAAACTCAAAAATGTCTTCAATCGTCATGCTAATCTCCTGTGAGAGTCTTCAGCAATTTATTTTGCGATGGAAAATTTATAGAATCTATTGAAGAAATAAATGCGCTGCGCCATTCGTCGCTTTTCTCTATTTTTTTAATTTTATAAAACAATTTTGCCTAATGTGTTTCCCCATTATATTCCAGTTGAATCAAACGTTTCAGTGAATTTCGCATTGAGATATATCGACAAAACAATAATGTGAATGTTTGATCATTAAGGACTCAAATTGACGTTTTATGAAGGCGCTTTTATGTGTAACGTTGATGCCTAATGATCAGGCGAGTACAGCCTTAGCACATATCAATTTCCGGCAATTGAACACTGCAGTTGGTGGATTATTCAAATTTTATGAATATTTGTATTTTTATCGCTGCAGGATCGATATTGTTGTGAAGAATGATTCACTTAGTGCTTAGGAAAGAAATACTCGTAATATTCAGTGGGAATGGAAACGTTGTAAGTGATTGAACTTCCCGGCTACTAAACTTCCAATGTGTTTCGGCATCGATTTCCAGAACAAAAGGTGGAATGTTTGCGAGAAACGGATAGTACAAGCGAATGATGAATAAATTCTAGTCATCGTACGCGAAAATTATGATTTTAACAATTTCTGTGCGAATCACAAGAAGCTTCTCGGAGATCTATAGCTGCACTAAGCTTCATATATGAGAGTTTAATCATCGTTCCCACAGTTTTGCCCGTTGCACTTCGCCGAAAGCAATTTGCTTTTGTGAGTGTAAATTCGCTGAGTATGTAATTGTTTTATTTCCTTTTCAATGCTAAAGCGCATAGAAGTGTGTATATTCGTTGGGCACTCATTTCGATAAGCCATATGCCGTTGGCGCAAATAATTTCCTCTTTTCGCTCTTTTTTTAAGGACCAAATGACCAATTTGTGATGTATGGTCGAATTTATTTTCCACAACGAAATTCACATGTTCGATGATTTGTGGTTTAACCCGTTGTCTCTATCCTAATTCATGAACTACCGTTCCTTTATCCTAAAAGCGCGTCGATTATGCCCTCGTCTCGGCTATAGAAGGTAGGCAACAATGGAGAGTTTTTCTTAACTCTATGTGATGGAGTGAATTAAACGACGAATGATTGAAGCAAATGACGAATTTTTTTTCGGAACGAATTTAACGAATATTATATTATGAATTGTATTTGTGAATATTAAAAATAAATAAAACGAATTCGCATAAATTCAGTTATACTTTTTATTTATTTATTTATTTATTTATTTATTTATTTATCTCTTTCTTCATCACGGGACAATAGGCAATTGTTTGACTTTATGTTGTATCAAAACCTTCAATTCAACGATCACGTTGGCTGTGCAAGTTGAGCAATTGAATTACTTTAAACTATTATAAGTGTATTTGTGATATAAATATATTTGAACGGAAGTGATTAATGATGAAGCCAATGAAGGTTTGATTTTATTTAACGTTTGATGAATGAACAGAAATTTAGATGTTTTGAGGTGTAGCTCGGATGCAATAATCTTTGAAACACTTCAAATGAATTCAATAAATCTATCTTACTAGGTGTAGCTCGGAACAGATTTGAGTCTCAGCTTTCGTTTTTCTCTACTATACTGTTCCTTTGCCTTGTGATGCATTATAGTCTCCCTTCGTCGTGATTGTTTTCGAGTCTTTGTTTTATTTATGCTGAAATTGAAAATTTTTTCAGTTTGCTTTATTATTAATTCGTTAAATCGAGTATAAATGTTACGAAGTGTGATTTATGCGGGGCAAAGTTCATTTATCTTTGTAGCTATTTGCGTTTTTGGTTAAATATGCAATCATTTATTGTGTACAAAGCATAACTTTACCTGTGCTATAGAAGGCCTTATATGGCTCACTTGAAGGTGACTTAAAGCATCACAAATATTTTCACAAATAATGGTCATAAATGCTGAAAAACTCGAATGATTTTTATTCAGTCTCAATATCGAGATATTGATCTATTGATATATTAAAAAAATGAGAATTTTTATTGATATTCAAAGAGCACTTTTTAGTTGCAAATATTTATAGGATAATTGTTAATTGTCAGCGAATTGATGCGGAAAGTGGACAGTTGATTGATTTCGCTGTTGAAAACGCATCAAGTGAATTTATAATCTGTGGATGCAGTGAATTTTTTTCTTCACTTTTGAAATTTTGGAGGAAAATGCGGTTAGTGAAAGAACAAAATAAA
The DNA here is from genome assembly GCA_022844705.1 of Toxascaris leonina. Taxonomy (NCBI): domain Eukaryota; kingdom Metazoa; phylum Nematoda; class Chromadorea; order Rhabditida; family Ascarididae; genus Toxascaris; species Toxascaris leonina. Next base: position 4,513 of record JAARMF010002192.1, read on the forward strand.
TGGAATAAATAAAAAATATAGCAAAGAAATTTTGGAAATTTCAAGAATTTAACGAAACCTCCAAGAAAAAATCCTTTCATTCTAGAATTAGTTCGTCGTCCTGAAGATTATGGAAAATTACACTGCAAATTGTCGCTGTTATTCTTTCAACATTCCATACTAGTTATTCAACGCCTTATAGACGGAGAACATAAATATGATTAATTATATGTGAAAAGCAGAGCACCGTTAAAGATAAATAACGAAAGAAACGAAAGCAAGAAGCAAACATATAAACGGATGCACCATTGACGGCTTATGCATAGAGTGTCCCAGAGGAAAAGAAGACAGAATGGAAGTAGGGCAAGAAAGCGATCACAAAGATGTAAGCAATAGGGATATTTAGAATACTGGATGTGCAATTAAATGACAGATAAAATCATTCATGCGTGCGTATCACGAATTTCAGTACGTTCTGGTTTTTGGGGTATTCGCAGGTAGAATGCGCATAACACGATAATGAAAACTATTCAAAACATTGTTCATGGCATGTATTTTCTTAACTATGTTCGACTCACCTCTACGCCGTTTCCGTTCGGAGACTCCTCAGAGAGTGAGGAGAGCCGGAATTCCGAAAGAAACACGCGCCATCTTGAAATAGAAGAATAAGTCGAATTCAAGTGTGCGATATTTCAATTACCACAAATTGGAAATTTCCAGCGTCGTAAAAAGATCGCTTAAAAAATGGCCAAGATAGATTTTAATAAGCGCAATACAATAAAAACATTATTGGTCATCTTTAATCAGTGTAATATCAAAAATAGGAAGGAGAACTGCTCGGGGGTCAACTATTCTAGAATAGACATTGGTAGTATAAAATGAATGATGCACTACGATAACGTTCGAAATATCCAAATTGCAATGTGCAAAGAATGCATTTTGCAATTTTGAATAGCCGTTCTTAGCAACGGAAAAACAATAAATACAACGTGCATCGAAAATTGCAACCAATTATGACATTAAGATCGCATGTGCTATCACATGCAAAGTGAACACTTTCATCATCAGTCTTGCGAAAATATTTCTTCAAATAGTTAGGGTGCATATGACGGCAAATATGAGGGAATGCTTTCAGTTCGCATAAATGTCACCAATTTTCAAAGTGATTTGTCAAGACGTAAAAATCATTTATTGAGCATTAAATTTTTGGTTGATTCGCAGACGGGTCTGCTTGTATCATATTTTTTGATGTATTATTTATATATAGGGCAAATAAAGATCAGACCAACACACGTCGGTGGGGCGAACTGCTCAAAGTGGACGCAACGCGGAGTGGCCATTGAAAATGCTTGCTAGGGATTTTCGATCTCACAGAAATCTTCCATCCTCCACTCCACTTCAACAAAGCATCAACAATCCATACTTTGCCAATTTTTATAAGAACTGTTCCCATGGCAGATAACATCAAAAATCATCCTAAACAATCAACAGCGGTTTGGACTTTCGTACTTAACGCCATAATCCATTCGCTCAGATAGAAAATATTTAAGAAAGTGTAGATCTGCAGAGATTGAATCCAAAATGTTTGGATTTGAATAGACTCTTCAATGGGAAATGGTCAAAGAAATCGTCTCTAATGAGTATCTCAAAAGTAGTTTTGTGAATAAATGGCGTGTGACTCTTTAAGCAAATGTATGATGAATACACTTCCTTAGCGAGAGAAGGAACAACCTGCGGTACTAAGCTAGAGTGTGATAACACTCAACGGAACTGAGGTTTTTAATGTTGCCCATTTTATGGATATCGCTTGCTTCTGAAGGCCTTTTTCATCGTCGAACAGATAGAGACAACCTTTTCACATTGTTCATGGTTTTTTGACGCATTTTATCAGTGCGGAAAGAATCCACGAAAAAGAGCCTTCAATCGCAATGAGTAAGCAAACGAGGCATCTCAATGCATCTTTCATTTCACCACGGAGGTGATATCTAAAGTGGGTTACTGCAAAAAAAAAGTTTTCGCCAATAAAAACGCTGCAAATTTGACTCAAGTCGTTTGTCAGAAGCAGTCAATAATTCGATCCCCGCAAGTAGACTCGTTGAGAGGATTAGCGAGGCCCTTATTCGAGAGGAATTTGTTGAGCAAATTTACATGCATAATCTAGCTGTCTGTATGACCAAAAAAAAAAGAAAATTTAAATCACCGACAACTATAGTTGTCCCGTCTGTCGCAAACAACTTCGGAATTTGACAAACTGGAATACAGCATCCGAAACCGAACATATCTCTTCCATTTCCCACTTTCCTCTGCACATTCATCATGATCCAACGATTCACCTGCTACGCCAAGATGCCCTCCAAGAGCGTGGAAATAATAATTTTTTAAAGGGATTCCTGAGCGAGATTGCCAACGATGAAAAGGCGACAGGTTAGACGGGTTGAAATTGTTCCTCAATTGTAAATATCAAGACGTCAATAATATAGGTGAAGCAAATGCTAATAACCAATGAGAGAAAACTGAGTAATGAGGAAAAAAGGTGAAGCGCCCAACTTTAGCTGAACGGATGGTTACAATTGTTTGTCACACTACCATGCCATGTTTTGAGTGCCTCCTTTCATTGTATTATTGGTTGCAGGTCACTCCCTTTTTCTTTCTTTCTTTCCCCCTCCCTCTCCTCTTCTCTCCCTTCTTCATGTCTTAACATTAGTCTGAACCACATCTAAAATAATCTTATGGCTCAATGCCGTATCACATTTGATTAACAAGTAAACATATTGTTCTTTCGATAGTTTCAGTGAAGTGCAAGTAAAGTCCGCATATGAAAGTCAGTGGTAAGTTTTCGATAACATGCTCAATGAGACACCTTTAAAGCACTTAATTATTGATGGAATACCTTTTGTTTTGGAGCATTTTTCGCTACATCGCTTAAACAATGATGATAAAGAGTTGTGAAAAGATAAGTTGAAGTTTAGCTTAAAATGCTTGGAAAACGAATTCCCTTTCTCGGTCGATATCCAGAGAAGTCCTGAGTCCTGAAATTAAAAACCCGAAATGCCGTCACTGACATATTCTCAAACAAGTCACTTATAACAAAAAAATGGCATCCATTTTAATTGCCCACTTGTAAGAGTGATGATATAGACGAAATGTGAAGCTCGATTTCCCATTCGCAAAACCAATAAACTGAGAGAGGCAGTAAAGAGTTCAATTACAGTTTTCGGGCTTCCCAAGAATTAGCTAGCAATGAGGCGTTAAGCGATCGCTCGAGAGAACTTCTTTTTTTTTGGAACGATTTGGAGAATCGTAGCAGAGCAGTCGTTGCGATATGCATTTCTGCAATTCCAATTAGTATTATGAGTGAACGGACAGCAAAATAAAATCTCTTTGTGTTCACTCTTAAAGCGATACAGCGAAGTATGTTCCAGAACAAAAGAGAATTCTTCCAATATTATATATTAAAATATATGCTGTTATTAATAAAACTGCTCTCATAAATGTATAGCTAACCAAACCAATTGGTTTCGTGAATATGTGACCTGCTGGTCTTTGCAAACGTACGCTTATTTTTGCAGTTGGCCGGCGTATAATGCCTATTCTGCGGCCTCGATTTTGATGCTACTTCTTATCGTTTCAACACTCTCCTTCATCACGATACATACATTTTTCCTTTTTCAGGTATCTCGCTTTTGCCTTCATCATACTCGACTCTAGTTCGAATAGTGCAGTTATAGGTGTCACTTCAGTAAAAGAGTCTACTAGAAGTGTCGGTCTTCTTTCCTGAGGTTTTGAGCATTGCCTCATTCTATGGCGTTGATTCTCATAATTAAATGATAATTGCATAGAGGCTCCATTAAAATAATTTCTGAATCACCGGTTGGTATATGAAATATTCATTACTTATTCCTGTTCATTTTTGAAATTGTCTATTGAAAAGGAGCACCATCGATATTTGGATTTCTAAGTAAATTTTGCAATAAAATATATATTGCAAAAATAATAATGTTTATTATTATTATTCTTTTCTCCTTGACTTCCAATAAAACTTTTAGTCAGATTTTTAATAAAGTTCTAATTTCTTTTAAAATTCGAGATGGATTTTAGAACTCTTTCAGAGCGTTTTCGTTTTCGTCTGCACTTTTTCAAGTGATTTTAACCTTTAATGTGAGCAAAATCACGCACTCACTTTTTTAGACGAAAAGAAACGTTTTGTGTTCGAAATGGCATAATTGAATTTCTTCCGCTCTCGTTGACTCTTCGCAATTCTCAGAATAAAATCGCCTCAGCTTTTACCTAAAATATCTCATCGTTATTAGCTGCTCGTTCTCATTTTCATTGAGCAATATATGCGCACTCTATCCGAGATTTTTCAGCTAAATATATTTATCGCAATAGCAACTTTCCGCTAATAAATGATCAGATCCTCTATAACTGAAAGAGCAACTTTAATTATTATTTATTCAGAAATGACTGCAATAGATATTTATCTATAAAAGATCCTCGTGAACTGATCTCATGATTTTCTGAACGAACACTTTAGCCATTAGGCCATTATTCAACAATCATTGAGTTTTCGAGAATATTCGATTGCAGGCTCAAATTGTTTGTCGGAAACCTTTCGCTGCAGCTCGACCTTCACGACCTCTTCAATTTGTTCGTAAAAAATGGGAATCGATTCATTTCATCGAGTTAAATTCAAATGTTTATGTTCTCTCGAGTTTTATCGATAAACGTAACGGCAATCTCGGTTATCCCTTCGTTCGTGTGCTCACATTATCTCGTTCAAATCGTAAATCGAAACTTTATTGTATTTTCAGTGATAATTCAACTTCTTCGGCAAAGGTAAATCAATTCGCTCATTTGCAATGTCATTTTTATTGTTGTTTAATTGCAGCGAAAGGTGTTGTTAATTATTCAACTCTTTTCGATCCATCATAGGTATGACATATCCGCCATCGCATATTGCGACAATAACCATGACACTTCCGCCGTGGGGAGTCCCCACAGTAAATTCTGCATTTCTATAATTTGTGTAATGAAAAATTGTTTGGCCATTGAACAAATTGAATAAACGATTGATTTAGCTAGTTGGAGTTAGCAAATGGAACGAGAAGTGGTATTTGTGAGAAGGAAATTTGCTATGACGTAAAAAAAAGAGCGCAGCGAGACATTAACACAGAGGATATTCAATACTTCGTCTCATTAATTCCTCATCAGATATTTATTCATCTAAAAATCGATAATGAATTGATCGATAGCTTTGTGTAATGATTTCTGAATGTGAAAAATTATAGAATTCAACTCTTTTTTGAAAAAGAAAACAATTTTCTGAGCCAACGACAATGGCATTTTTTTTTGTAATTTTGAAGGCATCTAGGCCTGAATAATTCAAATCTTAATATTTACGAAAATTTCATCACTTATTCGATATGAGATTTGTTTTATGTAACATTTCAAGCCAACTCTCTTCTAATTTCTTAACGTCGTCACTTCTGAATCCTTTCAATTTTTTCAATTCGCTGACTCAATGACGACTTCAAATATCAAATGACGTCTTTATCTCTTTGCATTGATTATGCTTCATTGCCTACAATTCGATTGCAAGTTGTTTCAGCTGCACAAAGTAATAGAATGTCGTTTCAACGCAATCATACAATGCCACTAATATAAGCTATCAATTTCAGGAGTACGAGTTTTGTGAAAATCATGATATGCCATTCGGTGCCTTTATTTATAGTTGTTTAATACCATCATCGATTGATCCTGATCAGGTGCATGAGGTATCAGTTTCCGATTCATCCAAAACGATCACCATTAAACCCACCTATCAAGTTGAAGTCAACACATTCAATTATCTCTATTCGGTGAAATATGCAATTTGTTTACCTATGCTTTATGGAGAATTTTATTCTGCGAATGCGATTGTCGAATTCGTTGAGATGAATCGACTTCTTGGCGTCAAAAGTATTACCCTTTATATTGGTGCGACTCCTCTACGAATGGATGTTCGACGAATACTTCACTATTATCAAAATGATGGGTAAAAATTCAACAATAATCTGAATGCTTCGGAGGGTCTGTGCACGCAGACTGTGCGCGGAATTTGTTCTTGCAATATGAGATTATTTCTTTCTTATTTTTTTCTCAACAAACAATAGAGCTTGAGAAATTCGCTCGTAATGATTGTCTAACCTTTTTATGCTTATTAGAATTCTCACTGATTTATTTAGCTTATTCAACAACGTATGTCTGATTTGAAACCAGTTGAATGCAGGGAAGTGTGCTTTCATTCGACAAAAGTAAAACATTTCAACGCAGCAACCATAATTCATCGCTGAACATTTAAGTATCAACCGGCATATGTGTAATAAATCTCTACCATTGTTCTGCATCTACCTTTCACCATAGGAGGTCCTGACCTTGTTTAAGCACCTCCCCCTCCCGCCCCCGCCCCCTCCCCCACAGATTGAGAAAAATTATGAGTCTGTCATGACTAAGAGAATATTTCCTCTTCGAAATCGATAAACGAGAAAAGAATTGAAAAATCTCTTCTATTCATCGACTTCTTCAGAGAATTTCGTTAATGATCGCAAACGCAGTGTTTTGAAGAATCAACTCCAAAAAATATTCACAATATAGCATAACATCTGCGGCAGTTTAACATTATTTCAGAATTGTAAATGTAATCAATTTTCAATTGCCTCTTCACGCCGATAAGATTTGGTATAAAGGCCAAATGCTCACGATTAACGACTGCCTTTACAGGTATGCAAATTTAGCAACCACTATATCATTTAGTGATATTTCCAATTCGCATATCATACTAATGCAATCTCATTGGTATGAATATCATCGCTTGTCAGTATTGTGAGATGCCATGAAGATCACATTGATCACATTGAACAGCTGTGATTTCATCGACTTCGTCATTGTCTCCATCGATGCAGCTGGCAATTTTTCCATCTTTCTCGATCCTGAACCCGCCGCGTCCTAGCAGTGCCATGTAGAAGTCGAAACCCCATGTTGTTGGCAGTCTGCCGCGNGACGGATCGTACTCGCCGTGATGCGAAACCGTCATTGCGTAATGTGACCATTTTTTAAGTGTTGGCGCGCCACCGCCAACCCCAGTCACACCCTGATGAATTTCGCCGTCGGTTGGTTCACGCCTGCTTATCTTGCATATTCGCAGGCGACCGTCATATCTGACGGTCCTTTCGCGACCCTTCCACCACGTCGAGCTGAGCGGCAGGAAACACGACCGCTCAGCAACCGCCCACCGACACCGCGTCGCCATGAAGATAGTTTTCGCAAATTAATTCTGAATAAATATATTGGCCAATATAATAATAAATCCTAGCCATTATTTCATCATTTTTTTTAATATTCACTTAAATGTTTCACTGATGAGCTAAGTTGCAAAAAACACATGTCATGCCACTCTCCTTGATGAATCTTCGCAATTATTTCGCATTTCCTTAGAGGATTCTTCCAACGTGCCGGTTTTTATTACATCAGAGCCTTTTTAAAGTGTAATGAGTTTATCGAGCCAATAATTCTTAATTGACACATTACCCTGACTTGATAAGAATGTTCACATTTCAGAATTGAGCTGCAATCGCGGTAGGTCATTTCCGCCGAATGATATTTCCGCTACGGGGTTTACGATCAAATTATATCAGTGTTTAATGTCGACAAGTATAAATTATCCGTATCACTCTGCTACTCCTTTGAACGTCCCTTCCTGCATAAGTGCTACTGAAGCTCGAAACCCGTTCCGGCTATGTCCCGTGGTCTAAAATAGCGGTCTAAACCTAGTTTACTAGTTTATTAATTACCTGGTTTGCTTCCACCCTTTACTTATGACTTCTAAATATTAGTGTAGGACATAATGGAAGGTGAATATTACTAAACGCTATAAGTGGTTCACTGTTTCCTATTGAGTATATGGATATCCGTTGCATGAAATCGTTCGATGAGCAAAAGTAGCAGATTTCTGTGGTGCAAAAACCTAATGGAGTGCTCGAAAAAAAAGATCATCTCGTTGTGATGCTGCAAAGTTTGGAGTTTCTGAATTGCGACGCATCGAATGTGGAAATGCGTATCGCTGAGAAAAAGACTTTCCGAGGTGTATTACGTTTTTGATCCAATTTCCGCACCAAAATGTCCTCCGATCGTTGTGGCATATGTTCACCTTGAATTCTTATTAAATAAAGTGTGTCAGACAAGTGTTGAGCATTTCAAAGATATTGATGCATCGATTTTTATGCCTAAGTGAATAATATGCTTGGATCGAGCGATAGGGGAGATGATATTGAATCCGTCCTGACGATGATGGTGCTAGGGGTTGATAAAGAAACGTCGATGCAGTTTCCACTTGCGAAAAGAATTTTTTCGGCGCCGGACACTAGATATGGCCGATAGTTTTTTGTAAAAATTTAGCCTTTTATACACTGATTTGAGAATTTCAAAATTATGAAAAACAGCATTGAGGACCAAGTAGTTCAGTTGGTAAGAGCATCTAAGTGAAAATAAAAGATCGATGTTCGAGACCAAATATTTTCGCCCTATTTTCTAACAACAATTACAAATGAGCAAAAGTTGCACTACAGGCATATCGGTTTCGCAAAATATGTTGCCTTCCATGATCTTGATGAAGTGATGATTCCGGAGCATCACCTTCAACTGCCTGAAATGTGTAGTCGGGTATTCAAGGATAATGTAGCAACAATGCGCATTCCAGCACGTTTCGTATATCAGAGGTTGGTGATGATAATATCCTCATTCAGTTTTTAACAAGCCTAAGGCAGTCGCTGGAACAATTGTGATTGTTGAGCTCTCTTGACAATCGTCCAGATTGATGGTACTCCTTGACCAAAACAATAATGTTATCAACGTTCCGTGAAGAGAAAGTGATGTGTTGTTTTTTAAAACTGTTATTACTCTCGAGGAATGGAATAGACATCTCTTATCCCAAAATTCATCTTCGATACGGAAATCTGTACCGATTGCGCCCTTATAGAATTGAGTGCATTAGCTAGTGAATGCAATTGCAAAGGTGTTAATTGTGCTAACTGATTTGACAATTTTCTTCATCGATTGCCAGAAAGTGAGAATTTTATTCGAAGAGCGCCGTCATTTTTATAAGAAAATTGCAGTGCCAAATTCGGTCTTTCGAAAATGGGCATAAATATATCGCAGAGTTTTGAGATGAGACGCACGAAGTGTATTGTTCGGCCGGAATTCGTTTTCGAACAGGTATGTCTCATTGAGGTATGAATTCGTTTTCGAACAGGTATGCATGTGGTCATTGGGCGGCTACTGAGCGGNGTCTCATTGAGATTGTCTCTAATTTATTCAGAATTTTATCGGATCACAGTGCCGATCGTTTATATGGACACATCCCATGTAGATCGAACTAGGCATTATTTTCGCATGAAACACCCGTGAAACTTTTGTGCAGCATATACAGCAATGCGCAAAATCAGCAGCAAAAATCTCTCTTGGCTGTTCTTCTGCTCGAGCTTTCACAGAATTGCAACGTTTTGGCTATACTGCCTGCCACCTCTCTCCTATAATCCTTTCTTGTCTATTGATGTACCTACCTGATTATTTCAAAATAGTTTCTGAGCTGGAGATTTGAGTACCTCGTCATGAGTGATATCCTTCTAGTCTCCACATTCCCGGAACCAATCACCCATCTGATTTTTCCCTTCTTGCCTATCTTCATATCCGATTACTTCACTGATTGCAAAGAGCTGTTTCAAATTTTATGTAAAGCAAAACTATTGCAGCCAAAGGAAGGGAATTTCCTTTTTGTGAAAAACTGCTTAGGGTCTTTTTTTATGGCTAACTTAATTTAAAAATCGAATAAAGAAATTATGAGGTCGCAAATTCATTTTCGCTTTCGAATGAAGCACTCCATTTGCTGCCACATTTGCAATGATGCCACACTTCAATAAAAGAATGCGAAAAGCTCTTAGTGGTCATCCATTGTGGTGTTAAAGCCTTTTTATTGTTAAATTGCAAAATAAAAACGTCTAAAAGAACCTTTTTTGCAAGCGTTTGCAATGTTGCATTTGCAAAAGTGCATTATAGCGATGCGTTGTGCATGAAAGATGCAATATTATGGGTGGTATAAATAAAAGTAAGAGGTGATACTGCAGCTATAACGCAACCAATTGCAGGGTATCCATCATACGAGTCGAGTGATTCAGGATCATTTCGTAATCGTTCCTCCCGAGCAGAGTAAACAACATGCAGTGGTTTATCACTTCAGAACACATCAGTCAAATAAAGCAATAGCTGTTGAGGATATTCTCGAGAAACGATACGGCAAACAGCTAAAGACAGCTATTCAAGAAGTTCTCATGGCTAATAGTCTAATGCCCTCAAATAGCAAAACCTGAATCAACTTTCCATATACCACATAGACGTATTGGCATCATATCGTCGCAATGCTGTTGAAAACGCATTCTAGCAATATCATATCGATACAGCTATGCTTGTTGTTTGTGTCTCTTTTGTCTATGTACTAATTACAACTTGGGAACCATTGAAATCAGATGAGTATGATTCGGGGGATGTTGTCCACAGTTATCCACTCTATAGACTAATTCTCTATATCAACCTCCAAATTAAATCATCAAACTCCGGATGAGTGAACGAGTAAAAAACACTTCTATGGGGCTAAAAATTCTTTCGCTTTATGTCCGGTCGGCCATATTTGCTGATCGCTTAAACTTCACGAACGAAGCGAATCTCTTCTTGTAGAACATTTTTATGGTGGACGAATTCAGTAAAAAACATATAACTACTTTGTTTGCATTTGTTTTATGATTTTTTCTGGTAATTTACGGATTCAGCTGGTCCGATGATTGGAACTCGCGAAGAATCTCTATCTACTGACGCGAAACTTACGTTACAGGTGAAAGAGATTGTGAAAAGGGAATAAAACTGGCTAAAAGATGCTGATTTGATGGCGGGGGGAGGGGGGATATGGAGTAAAATCGAAATGTTTTGATTGATGAGTTTGCTTGCAAGAGTCTTTTCAGAAAATAGCCATCTTCGATTCCTATACTTTACTCAGTACTCAATTCCTATACTTTGAAATAATCCACTTTATTTGTTTATTGTTTGAAGCAGTTTCATATCATATAAACCAAATGTACCTGATATATATTGTTGAATTTATTCTCACTTTACATTAGTGCCATGCAGAGAATTAAAATACACTTCATACGCGATGATTATACGCCTCCGTTATTAATTAGAAATTAATTTTCATGCCGACGCTTGTCAGTTTCATCTGCTTCTCAATTGTGTTTTAAATTCGTTGAACTGATTAATATTAATAATCATTTTAGAAGATATAGAATGTCTTCGATCCGAATCATTCATCAAATTATGATTGGGCCAATAGTGATTCGCAGTGATAGATTTCCTCGATAATGAGTGATCATCAAAGTGGTATATACTTATTTGTTTTTAGATTAGCGTAAATATTGATAATTGCATTTGAAACAATCGAATGAAACAAAAAAAAAACATTGGAATGTTTCACATTCAGAGAATCATTTAACGCCAATAAGAATCGAATCTGTTAGCGAAAAATCGTAATTATTACTTACAACTCATCACAATTTTCGGTCCATTCAACGATTTTTTTTTCGGATTTTCCAAAAATTTATTTTCGATGATATTCGTTAATTTATGTCAAATGCCTTCTACTAAATGTGATTCTATTAAAAAATTTTTATTTTCAACAAAGCAAACCAAATATCACATATGAAAACTGTACAATAATAATACAACAAAATTGTATATGTATATAATATTCGATGAGAATAAAAGATATTCACAGAAAGATTTTTAAAAACTCAAGAAGAAATTCTTCAACGAGAAAGTTATTCATGGAATATACGGAAATATTTACGAATATAAACGTATTAGAGTTGATTGTGAGATTATTATTATTGTTTTTGAATATAAGCATTGAAAGGCGCTCTTCAAATCCTCAAAATGACAATTGTATGCCGCGTACTTCGTTATGAGTTTAGATGCAATTCGCTTCCTTCATTTTTATCACTTCACTTCTAAATATCAAATGACTCAACATGAAACAATGAAAAATATTAATGACTCAATCCTGTTCATTTGTTATGGGTAGGAAAATATGGGGGGAAGCAGAGGACATTAGAGAAAATAAAGCATTCATTGAAAATGACGACATGAGGACGAAGAAGTGAAGCGATGAGAAAAAATGTTTTGACGGGATAAGTCCATGGATAAGAGAGAAAAAAAAGAGAGATTTTGAGGCGGAGAAGATTGCACATTCATGAGTCAGTAATCATACGATTCATTGAAAAGTGTAGTTTTAAATGACTACGAAAAGAGTGTATGAGATAGAGATTCTAGGAGAAAAATGATAGCTGAAAATTATTGAAATTTCATAAAAGAATAGTCATAGGGATTTCCTTATCAATCATGAACTGGAACACGTTCAATATTGCTTTTCTCGTTATTGATTTATTGATTTTCTTCGGATGGAAAACTTTTCCGCCTGGAAAAAGGAATTGCATTAATGTAATATACTTCCTAATCGGTTGTTATGAGATCTGCAATTGGAGTAAACGAAATTTGGTGGAAATATATTATATATTCGCAGTTTTCGACGGTGTCATTTGAAGTTTGTTTTAACTTCATGTCGGCCATTGTCTCATATCGCCTTTATTTGCGATTTTCTATCAAAAATCCTTTAAAAAAACCAATCCAATGATCAGCGGGCGGTGAGATATATGGTGCGGTATTAGTGAGAACTGCTAATCAAAAACGTTTTGCGAGTTTGATTCAACTCGAAAGAGATGAGCTTTCGCATCTCTTCCCAAATCTGAAATTCTTTATTCTGCGAGTTTGTAAATTGGGTACTTTTAGCTAGTGAATATATTCTTAAGGATATCAATCGTAGCAACAATATTTTATCCTCAAATTGGTGAGCAATTCGCAGCGTAAACGCCATGCCGACTTCTTCTGCTTCAGCAACAATCATCCCATCGCAAACTCAATGCCATCCCCAAATGACATCATATGTTAGTCGAAAATACTAGCTCATTATTGCAAATTTAAGTTCACCTCAAATTCATTCTTCATATGGAGACTGACACCATCAATCGGTGCGAATATGATTTTTTTGGCAGTTATTTTGGAAATCTTTCGATCGGCGATGTTGACTTTTCTTTCGTCGTCTACGATCGCTATTTTTTTCTAAACATTTCGCCTTTTATTTCTTTCCCATTTTCCATTTCTAAAATTAAAAAGTGAGAAGAGAACATTACACTGTGTAGATGAAAAGTGCAGAATGTACAGATGAACGATATATATTGTATGGCGGATTACTGTAGAAACGACGGGTGAGGAACGAATAACAATCGCCTAATCATCGAAATGTCACTACGTTTTGGTGACAATTGATAAGGTGATAGGTGATTCTCTTGTTGCTGAATGGTATGAGCATTTCGCTCATCCCCTCCGGCATTCATTTGCTACGTTCTTCTAAGCTTTCCCTGGATAGCAAGCAGATTGCTGATGTGATATGATCATTCGAGATGAGCATTACAACTTGCATCGTTGTATATCACAGATAGGATTTAGCGAACGGTTTCATATGGATTCTTGCATGAACGTAATCGACATGAAGCAGACGATGAACGACGTTCACGTATATTCGATTTAGTCTTCGTTATATGATGCAACATACTGAGTGCTTGCATCGCCTACAAATTGCATCTTCTTATATTTGAAATAATGTTTATTTTTGGGTGCATAACATAATATTCTCTTTGAGTGAGGATGTCACCTTGAAGTTCTGCAATCAATCAATGATTAAGGCTATTGTTTAGTCTCTGAATTTCACTCTCTCTCACCGATCATCATTTCAATACGAACGAATAGTTGTGAGGAATATAAAGAATATATAGATAGTATAGAATAGTATGGAAAGAGAACTATGCGTAATATGAATGTTGCAGGTGAGAAATTATCTCTTACAAAGATATTAATTTGTGCAGCGATAAAGAAAATAAATATGAATCTAAACACTCATTTTGATCATCAAAGTCGACAATTGGTTCCGAAGCAAGCGCGCAAGTCGTGAAAGTTATGTTTAAATTAACGCTCGTCATCCGCTTTTCTTAGTATATTAAGCTAGCTAGCTGAACATCTCGAAGTTATGGCGTTTTAAGCTACCTGGACATGTCAAATTGTGAAGTGACATTGCACAATTAAAATATTTCAGCAAACTTACATTTTCTCTTTCATTTTCGGGAAGTTTATTTATGCTGAGATCGGAGTCAGACTTTATGAGGATCTGAAATGAATAGATCTTACAATTTCTCAACGACTCTAGCGAATATAGCGCAGCTGTCAATAAACAATCATGCTGAATGAATAGAGTACAGCTGTCAGCAAACAATTCCCCTCAATAAATATGCTGCCGTTAGCAGCTCGGCAAATAAATCCATTGCAGCTGTCAATGAAGCAACTGTCAATATCCATCATTTACTAATTCACAAATTATCTCACTCATCACTTCCATCTCCTTCAAAAAATTGAAAATTTCACAAATCGAGGAAACAATTTAATAAGCTTTTGCAATTAGCTAAAATCGACTCTTTTCTATGATCCCTTCATAAATATTTTGAACTATTCAGTTATTCTGAACTCTATTAGCTTTTTTTTTCTCAATTAAGCTTATGATTTCGAATAATGAAAGCGAAAATTTAGATCAGTAAAAAATGCATTCGGAAACTACTTTATCAGTTATTGATTGGCGAAAAATATAAACAGTGCAATGGCCACTTTCGATAAGTTTTTCAATGCATAGAACATTGAATAATTGCTGACATTTCTCTTATTCTCGGCTATGGATTGTAGGAATAAAGTGAGGAGAAGGAAACTTGGAAATGATATCACAGCATAGATCGCTGTAATCATTGAGGATATCAGTAATCAATACAAGCTGAGATGACAAAAGTTCAAGCTAACAAAATCATTAAAGGGCGATTGTGCACTTGTACAGCCTAATACCCACGAAATGATTATGCTTCACATTTAATTTTCGAAATACGAGACACTAATTTCGTGTTGAAAATGCTACGAAAAGCTATCGAACACCTAGCCCTATTTAATATTTGACTGCAGAAAGGTAGAGTGGCTAAGTGCCGTTCAGTACTTCTAGCGACCGTCAATTATTTCTTTATGAAGTGATTAAGACGGGTTAGACTCAGTTTATGACTTACATGTGTTTGAGTTGGGTCACTGCTTTCCACCTCGATTTTTTTCACTCTTTTCCTTCTTTTTCTCGATCGAACCTCTGGAGATTGGAGATCTTTGCCAGACGAACGATTCGAGCGTCGTCCACTACCACCGACCTCAATATTGGCCTCCGCATAAGGATCTGTGGCTGCCGTGATGATTTCATCGAGATCTCTTAGCACATCATATAGTAACCTTGGTGATACCTGGAAAACTTGAACCAATATAAGCTTAAATTTTTAAGCAAGTACCGAATTTCATCCTTTTTTTATACTTTATAATAATCTTTTGCATCGGTTCTCTTAATAAACTCATTTCGAGTCTATCTGCAAGCAAGTATTCGTATATTTGCTTAACGATGGCTAAGTTATTAGCTTGTTTAGCTGCCGATATAGTCGATATGGAGGCATTGTATATTTATATATGAGCATCAAGTCTTTATTGAAAATTAAAGTTTGCACGGAATTTTACTGTTCTCTGTGGAGATAAGACTGTTGCATTTCCGCTAAGAAACTTCACATCAATTTCATCGACTTCAATGCTCGTTAAACCTACGGTCAATTAAGCCAAAATCCCACACATAAACCACTAGCTGGCAGCTAAATAAGCTAACAACTAAATCATTATAGCGGAAATATGCAAATGTATATTTGCAGATCGACTCGAAAGATTGCAACGCTTAATTGTAAGTCAATGATAAAACATAACTCAACTATTGTATAATTGGAATGGAATCATTTCATTTGCAATGAATCTAACGATTTGCTATTTTTGTGCATTCTTGTTTACAATCACCTAATCTTTACTGTGTAGTATGAATGTGTTGATTACACTCACATGCCTCAGCTCGTACTCGAACTGGTTCACCTAATTAACACATCGTGAAGATGCTGCGATACCTTTCGTGAGCAATAACGACTAATTCGAATGTTTACTTGAAGAATAGCAACAATCGCCTTCTATAGCAATTTAAAATATCCCCATACTTTTTTCTTTGCAACGATATTTTTCATATTTCCAAATTTTTGCGATTTTTGTTCGTCAGCAATTATCTGCACCAGCCTATATTGAAATACACTATTGCCATTTAAGATTACGTGAAGCTAACATCTATCTGCCATGACATACAGTTCATGAGCATATGCATCTATTCGTTCATGAATTCTTTGGCGATTGTATAATAACCGACGAAAATATTCATCTCCACTCATAATTTAAAGAAGAAAAACATCAAGCATGTTTTATGGCACAGATGGTAGCCATTATGTAAAGGTTGAGAACGACTAAGAATTGCGATCCTGAAGATATTTGTTCCGATCAAATGCAATAGAAGAAAGGAGTGGGATATGTGGTGTGGGATATGCAATTAATAGAAAAGGTATTCTTTAGAAGCCCGCAAGTGCCTCGCAATTTTTGGAGGGGATGTGTAAGTGCATGGGGGGGGGGGG
>JAARMF010002193.1:11082-29981 GCA_022844705.1 Toxascaris leonina
GGGGGGGGGGGAGGCGAAATAGTATTTATTGATGAAGAAACAACTTTAATAATTCCAACTCAGAGTGTTGGTATTTTCAGCAAAGAACAAGCTAATATGAAAGGCGGTATATGAAAAGAGTTTAGTGGGTAGGACGGAACACAGCGTCATATACTCTCACTGGGCACCTCTCATCCTAAGTGATTTTCGCCAGAAAGAGTACCTTTCGTGCCGTCGTATAGAAGACAGTCACGAATGTTTCTAAGGTCGCGGTGGTCAATCGGCATTGCGTTTTGCCCGTCTTCGTATGGAAAAACGCCATAACTACGTGAGGAAGGTAGCCGAGACAGCGGTGGAAATGTTTATTCGCAATGATAAGGTCAACGTGGCAGGGCTGATTCTCGCCGGAAGCGCCGACTTCAAGACCGAGCTTGGACAGTCTGATATGTTTGATCAGGTTAGTTTTCTTGACCTACCTGTTTTTTTTCATCCAACTTGTACATGCTGCCAGCAGAACAGGCAAAATGTTGAAGTGGCTGCTTCTTCGTTTTTCCTGTCACGTGTGGTTTGCTTTCCGTTGTTATCTGCATCAGCGAGCGGTAAGATTGACGGCGTGTTCCTTAAGAGCCAATCGGGTGTGCGCCGTCCGGAAGCGCGGGAACTTAGGGCATTTTAATTGCATGTGATGACAGATAGCAGCCATTGAATAGATGGAGAAATAACTTTCTGAGAGTATTCTTGTTGCTGTTTGAGCGTTTGCAAGCGAAGATGATCAAGACGGTGGACGTTTCATACGGGGGCGAGAATGGATTCAATCAGGCCATCGAGCTGGCAGCTGATGCACTTGCCAACGTGAAGTTCATTCAGGAGAAGAAACTCATCGGCGGCTATTTCGATGAAATTTCACAGGTGCGGTAACTTTGATATCACATCTTTGATCCCCGTAGAATTCTACTGACACAATCCATAGCGCCATTTTTCTTAAAATCCTATGCGAGATTCACAAAAGTGAAACGGCCGTAGCAACATGATTCCCAAAATTCTTTTTGTTAGGCATCAGAGTAAAGGAGTAATGTGAGGAAGCTGGAGAATGACTGAAATGAGCGTGGGTCATGGATTAGTGGGTGTAAGAAAACGGATAGACGTCATGAACAAATGACGGATAGCACAGCATGAACGGTGTGCATGGAAGGTAGTAATCTGGCTTTTGCATCTTCACGGCATTTGCCAGAGTAAACCTTCCAACAGCGATTTGTGCTTCGTCCACAGGAAGCGTAAGATGTGCGCTTCTTGTTCAAGGAGTCACTAACAGATGTCATTTATAGATGCCTGTTGGTTTAAATGATGTGCAGCAGGGGTTTAGCTGATATTTGCAAGTTTTTTCCGGATTCAAATGCATCATGATGAATGAAATAAATTGCGAGGCTGTGATGGCAGCTGTGCAGGTCGAATAGTCGTAGCGGCATCTAGCCGCGGTAGTTTTCTTGGCTAAGAAGGAGAGGAGGACATATTGTAAGGGATGAGCTGTCAGAGGAAAATAATAAGGAGAGTTGTGAGGGTGGCTGTGAAGTTCATCAGAAACAGAGGCACGAAATGTCTCACAAAAAATGCGGTGCCTGAACGGAAAAAATACGAAATATCAGAGCAGCTGGTGTTTCTCTCGCAGTGATTTTAGAGACTTGCTATGAGAAGCAAACTGTTTTGAGTTTAGACATGTTGCCTTTAGGATACGGGGAAATATGTATTCGGTGTTAACGACACGCTCCAAGCACTGGATATGGGGGCAGTGGAAACTCTGATTTGCTGGGAAAACCTGGACATTACGCGATACCGCTTGAAGAATCCGGCCACTGGCGGTTTGTTTTCTATTTTCTTGCTCCGAACTTGTTCGATCTTTTTTCCGAGAGGAGAATTTGTCGTTGAGTTATCTCAAAGTAGTGCGGCTTTATCGGGAGTAACAAGGCTTCAAAAGGGAATCGATGTAAAGAAATATCGGTGAGCGATTATTCTGTGACTTGAGTTGCATGAGCGCTGATATCCTGGAAAGAGACAGGGACTGTCTTATGCAAGAAACGATGAACTGTTGTTCGGCAGTACACACGTTGTTACCTTTCTACTAATCTTCGGCAGCGGTTGTGGTCGGCCGGAACCAAGTATTCTTGTTGGTAGTGCGGTATTCTGCTGGCAGCATTATCCGAAGGTGGCTGGGTTTTCACGTCTTGCGTATTTTCTTAGTTCGGCTTTATTTTCAGAAGAGAAGCTTCTGCATCTGCGGCCAGATCAAGAGAAGAACAAAAACCACTTCACCGATCCATCTGTGAGCCGTTTGTTCTGGTTGAAAATTGTTTTCTTTACCACATTTTTTATCAGACTTGAGAAAGGAGTATTGGCAAACGATGGTTTTTGGTTCACCAAGTCTTCGACCTGTTTATATGGGCACTGGCATTGTCATATTAGAACCTGTTAATAAAATCTGAAGCATGTCTAGGCTGGAACAAATGTGTTCTGTTAGAAGTATTTCATGTACTAAATTAGGTCTGTGACAGTTCACATCACTCAACGTTGAGTAACTTTGAATGATGTGAACTGCGAACAACTTTTCGACGGAGTGGGGAAGCGATAGAAGGTTAGGTGATAGAAGTGTCTGAAGGCGATTAGTGGCAGAGAGAAAGGGATGAGTCAGAACGTTGCCCGTGCATGTCATTACATTCGCAGACAACAGCCGATCTTTCTACATAAAGCGGAGCGGATATTCGTGATTCCATTGCGAAGTCAGCGGGCTCATTCGCTGGTGAATCCGCGTTACAGCAGTGGTACAGAAAGCGTTCGTGAGAATGTTCCCATCGCTGGGTCGCATCAGTTATTGATGTGAAACCGCGAGGGATCGTTCGCCCGCTAGAAGAGCGCGCATGACGCAGAGAGTTGGTCCCGTTCTGTTCCCCAGACAGGGGCCTTAGTGATGTCATGTACATCAGTCGAAAGGATTTAAGACAATGGAGAAGTACACATACAGTGCCAAAACGAGAAATATGTGAAGCAGATTGGAACATATAGCGGCTATTCCTATTAGCGGATTTGGGCGTTATCACTTATTCATATATTTGCCTCTCTAATGGAGGAAGTGTTGTTTTATGGGCCATCTATTCTTTGAGCAGCTCTTGTGACTAGATTACGGACACGTTTGTTGCTCTTGGCCAGCGTTCCTTGAAGCTGCTGTACTGCGAGAGAAACATGAATTTATCACTCTGTGACGAATTAACCGCACGGTCACTTAGGCCGTTTGTCGTCTAATTCATTTTTTGTATAAGATTGTGTTCAGACGGGTGTGGAGCTGGAATTGATTGAGTCGCTGCCTCTGCTTGAATGGCTCGCAAACAATTATAAATCGTTCGGTGCGGCGCTTGAGATTGTTACCGACCGTTCGCAGGAGGGCGCTCAATTTGTGCGTGGTTTTGGAGGCATCGGAGGTGAACCTTTTGAAGTTTGGCTGTCGCTTTCAAAGGAGTCTCCACAATCGGATAAGTAGAATAGCAGTCGGCTATGGTTGCTGGAGCTCTTTATCGCTTTAGTTTCTTTCTGATGGTGACGATTGAATGCATTTGATGGGGTATAAATATTTTTTGTTCTCTATATTGTCGCAGTTTATTTTACTGTTGATGAACACTGCGATGGGGTTGTCCTGGATTGCTTGTTTTAGTCGTCATCGTCGCGTATATTATTGCTTCGATGTCCTATCCTGGAGCATGCTTTCACCGAGTATAATTTCAACGCATTCCTTTTTAGCGACCTCCTTGCTGTTTTCTGCAGTGGGCTAACGAAGAAGTTATTGCAGGCTTGCTGAGATATCGCGTTGACTTCCAGTTGGCGGATATCAATGAAGGCATTGAGGATATCAACCTCGACGACTATTGACTATGTTCGGTGGCTGCTCGCGATCTATTTATTCATGCAACAAACATTGTTTCCTTCGTTGCATATTGTAAGTTCTATGTTATGTGGCTAGTGTTCGCAAACAATTCTGTGCAGGCGATCTCAAATATCACAAATGGCGGTGTTACTTATGAGCAGGTTGCTATTGCTTCTGTGCAAAGTGACTACAGCAATGCATTGTTGTCCTACAGGGTTAATGGTTGAAACATTGTGTTTTGTAAAGTTTGTTACTGGAGAAATGGAAGTTAAAGAGCTCTCACTGGAAGGTTATCCTTGCAGATCTCGTATGGTCGATATATACTTGTCTGATGTCACCAAAGCTTGAAATTTCGAACCCAGCAAAAGTCTTCTCAACTCCAATAGCTACCGATGGTCTCATCTTGAGTAATCGTTTCATCCATCGTTTTTCTTCCTATCTGAAACCGATCGCGAGAGCCACCGATTGGTCGTTATCTGCAGCAAGGTAGTTATTTTATACTCCTCATGTGGAAATGTTGATGGGGCGGGAATCATAGCAACGCGATGTAATAATTCTGTGTTTTCTTGCTTTGGCTGGCAGTTGTTTCTTGCTTTGGCATTATTAATGGTGGCAATGCACTCAAATGCGGTCAAAGTTATAGAGCGCTTTGTTTGAGTATTTCTTGTTCTGGAAACCGTTTTTCCTTGGATGGAACACATATGAAGCTTTAGGAATGTTGCTAATATATTGGAGAATTATCATGCAGAATTGCAGTCGTGAGGTGCGTGGATCGAGCGTCATTGGCAATTTGGGGCATTCTTTGGGACCGGCGACGATATGTTGTCAATCAATTGAATGGCAGCTGTCCGACGAGATCGGCTCTTCGTTTTCTGCCCCTGTCACCGTCGCGGATGTTTTTCACCTTGAGCACTGTATGAGAATACCAGCGCTTACATCTGCCCAGCTCCAGTGAGCGGTTTTCTAATCATGTGGGTGAATAACGGTCCTGAAGAGCAAAATGGAGAGTGAGGTTTGGTGAAGGGCGTAGCTGAGTGGTATAGATGCTGTGCTGATGGTTACGCGAGCGGAGTTCGGCTCCGTGCCTGTGTCGACGCCTTGAAAAAAGAGATGGTGATGATGATGGTAATGGTTGGTCCGTGTTTCCGACAAGAGAATGATGTCATTTCAACCTCTGAACCGTCGGTCTGTTGGTGCCGGCTTTCCAGGCAGGAAGCGCGGTATTGCAGTTTAAGCGATGACAGCTGTAGTTCGATGCCAAAGCTTCTTCATTCCGTCATTCCACCAATAGCCTTGGCATTGAGTGAGGTGTTTCGGGGAGCGGTATAGTTTTTCCGCAGTTGTCTTTGGTTAGTTGGGACAAGGGTGTTAGTTGTTTTATCAAGTTTGCATATGTTTTTTCGGATATTTCGCTGTCGTCTTCAAAGGGGATGATTGCATTCCTAGCAGTGTAATGTTGATGGTCTCACTTTCGCGAGGGGATTCGGGTTTGCTACTCGCCGTATCAGAGGGGAATTCGATAGAAATGGCGGAGTATCATGTTGTGGACTGGCAATCATCAATCATCACAAGGTACTGCTAGGTTGGATTGTTTTTCTTTGTTCGCACCATCATAAAGGTAACTGATTTACATCGCAGATCGTTTACTTCGTCCAACTTTGAAGTAAATATTTCTCAGTTGACACACCAATATTGGCATTCGAATAGTAATGTTGTAATTTGGTTTGTTGAGGTTGGTCGTGCGATAGGACCGTTTCTTGGAGAGGAGACGCGTCGACAGGGTGTGCGCTCGTTTGAGGCGCGTGTGGTGTGCTCTCCTCTCACTTGGCACAGTTAGTTGTGCAATCGCGGCTTGAAGTTCAGCTTGGCGGACTGGTTACCAGCAACCTTTGATTTCATTCCTCATTCCGACGCCTTTTCATGTGATGTGATGCTGCTTTATGGGTTCCGGTATGGCACGTGAGTGTGTTGGAGTATGGTTGTACTGCCAGCTTCACATCGGTTCGCAGCTCTAGGAGTTAGTTCCGCGAATTCAACATTCTTCCCTACTTATTTTTGCAGGGAGCTAGGGGGGTTTTCTCTGGCATTGCTCTTAGTCTGAATTTGTTCGAATGCGTCATCGTTTACCAAGGTAGTTTTTTGGAATTTTAGGGTTCTTCGATCGCGTTCAGTGTTGTTTAAATCCGCTAAAATCAGGGCCGAGTTCGAATGCCATCTCGTTCTTTGCAGTCGTTGGCCGAATATTGAGGTGGGATATTTGTGGGATAAAGAACTATGATTTGGAGTAAGTGGAGTGGTTGATGTTTGGTTACTTGTTGTTAAAGCTTGTTTGTCCTTCGTTCGCAAATTGTATCCCTCATTTTGAGATCTATCGGCTGTCAACGGAGTCCTTCATTACCGTTTTCCCTTTCATTTGTTTTGCATTTTGCCCACGTCGCTTTGTTCTTTTTCCCTCTCCGATCTTTTCAGTTTCGTTATTTTGTGCTGTTGGGATATTTGAGCCAGTCGACGACTTGAACTTTCCTTTGATAAGAATTTGTTGTCATCGAGCAGCGGAATTGTCGTTTCATCGCTTACAGAAGTTTTTCAGAATCCTTCCTTCACTTTGTTTTGTTAATTTCCTGCGGAGAATATCCTGTTTGGCACCACTATTTCCCTCGTGAATTACTGAATAAAGAAGTTGGCTCGTTTGTTTGCCATAACATTTGCTTCCAGTGACAGCAGTTGACTTTGTGGTCACCATCTCTACAATATTTTGGTGCACTTCTCGCACTCGGCATTGATGTCGATTGCTGAAATTGACTTAATAGTGGAAGAGCAAAGAACAGTGACAGTGACCCATTTTGGTAATACCTGGAGGATGGCAAAATAACGTCACAGCGGGGTTGTGTAGCTATGGGAGTGAAATTTTTGTGTGAGACCATGAGTTGAGAGCTTGGTAGCATCCCCACCTTTGTGGCGTTGTGCGCTTTTTGCAGTCGTTTTCGCGAGAAGGGGCCAACTGGCTGCTTCCAGCAGTTGAGGTCGTGTGTGCATGTATGGGATGGAGGCAGTGAGGGTAGAGGTTAAGGCAACGTTAGTGATGAACTTGGGATTTGCTTCGCAGAGGTGCGGTATTGCACTTCCCAAGACTTCAATAAATGTTGTAGTTAGCGAGATTTGGGTGGCAATCAGTACGTTGCGCTGGAGCAGAACTCCATTGTTTGTGTGAAGTGTAATGTGACCGGTTTGCCGCATAAAATCGAAGGAAGCCACTGTCTTGCACAGGTGCGCCACATGCGAGCATCGAACTTCTGCTGATTTTGGCTCATTAACACTTTGCATGGGTCAACGTCATTTAAGTGGAGTGAGTTTCGATAGGGTGGGGTGGAAAATTTAGACGGTGCGCTTGCTTGAAGGTGTTCCAAGCTTATTTCGAGAAGATAGAGTTCAGCAACGATAAGGAATGTAGGCGGCAGATAACACCGCTCATGGTGCTGCTAAATACAGCCGCTCACTGAGAAGTTGAGCAATGAGAAAATATTGTCGTTTTGACTGTACTTGTTGAGGCCGTATACACTTTGGTGATGGTCGAATTTTTATAGGTGGCTTTTTCCAACTCACATGAAACCAGCGAACTGATCAAACAGATCAGATCAGTTCGTTGATTTCATGTGAGTTGTTTCAGCTGCACTCATCCTCGTTCATCTGTGTCTCATTTTCTCTTCCTGTTTCCTTATTTCCTTCTTCCGCCGTCCATGTTCATCTCCTTTCTCCCACCTCTCAAAGACTTTATATAATAGTATAACAGGTGCAGTGACTAATGTACTGTCTTTGAAGTGTTCTGTGAATGTGCTGAGCAATGATAACGACAAATGCGCAATTGCTTCAGAGATGTGTTAAAAGGTCGACAGCGTATTTTGCCATCTGAAATTTCGGTATTATGAAGAGATGTTCCATTCATCACTTCATAAAACCGAAGAACTGTCCTCGCCCCTTATCCTCGCCGACTTGCAGCCGCTATTGTTTTGCGATATTGCTGTGCCACAGCTGTGAAACAAACGTCACCGATTTGGGCGCTCAATGGAGCCAATTGCCCCCTCGCTATTGATGTGCTCTTTTGCACTGCGTCTCTCTGCCCTCGCTCACTGAAGGTGTTTATGCTTCAACGACGCATTTATTGGTGTTTGCGTGAGCGGGTGATCGGATGTTGGGTGGACACTTCGTTATTCTCTTTACTTCTTTCCTTTGTGCTTCATAAACAGTAAACACCTTTCATTACCAAAGTTAATCTTTCACTGATATTCAAATGGCATTTAAAATACTCAATTGTTTTGGAATCGATCTAACTTTCTATATATAAATGCCATAAATGTCACTCTTTTGTGATATAATTCTTCTTCTTTCTTNGCCATAAATGCCACTCTTTTGTGATATAATTCTTCTTCTTTCTTAAGCGTTTTTCCCATCGATGTTTAATGAAGACAATCCAATTTCAACCCGCATAAACGCACTTCACGATGCTCACTCTTCTGATTCGCACTTCCACTTCAGTCATTTTTGTTCATAACTTTCTCTCATCTCATACGCCCTTTGCTTCTGTTTTGGGCTTTTCTCCTCATTTGTTTCCCAAGCCGTTTGCAAAATTCAGATTGCACACAAACTTTCAAAGGTAGCTGGACTCATCCAATCGGGAGTGGATTACACACTTTGGATATTTATGGTACGGGGAAGTTGGAACAGTTTTGATGGTGTACAGGAAGTGCCTTTGATTATATTATTTACGCCAATAAACAATGCCGATGATCATGCACGATTTTATTCGGTTGTAAGAGGTTATGGTCAAGTCATTTTATGTGGTTCCGTGAGGTCGTGCTAAATCATGCTTCGATTGTTTTGTACTGTTGCATGAGGTCATTGCTGGAGAGGTAAAACGGACGTAAAATTTGAGGTGTAATAATGATGGCGATTAAAGGATGTAATATAATTGGCGCAGTTGCAGTGGATGACTGAATTCGCATTTTGAAAATTGCGTTGATGCTTTGATTAAGAACATTTGAGGAGTAGTTCTGTGTGTGCATCAATCCTAATGAGCTTTATGCTTGTGAAATTGATAGCTTGTTGTAGAGGAAATGAAAGACGCCTCGTCTATTTTTGATGAGACGGCCAGAAAACAAAGACAAGGGGAACAGCTATCTAGCCAGATTTCGCCACTTATTCAGCATGTCATCGTCAGACTCGCTCCTTTGCAGTGTGCATGTAGACATCCGAGCCGAAGCAGAATGCGAGACGATGTTGTCTCACCACCGCCGAGTGTTCATGACTTTAGCGCCATGACCAATTTTCATTAGCTACTTTTTTACATGGCCATCTTCGTGAACATCTTTGAAACCTTCTTACACTCAATGACGATCTCAGCTACGAAAATGTGGTGTGCTCATTCTGTTCTAATTCCTCTGATGTAGTAAATTTTTTGCTATTTAAAACGATGGCTGTCAAGTTTTTTAATGGAGTGAAGAATCGATCGGATTCTCTGATGACGATCTGCTGGTGACAGTGTTCTGAGCGACGGAAATGAATTGCATGTTGTCGAATGTCAATGCCACCTTTACTTGTTGAAAGCATTTCTTACGCGAACAACAACGCCTGCGGCCATTTTTAACAATATAGCAGGGCTGAACGATGCAGAAATATCTTTTCCACAGGCTTCCTAAAGATTAGCTTTACTTTAAAGCTTATGCCACCAACAAATCTCATCTGTTACTAGTCGATTAAATTAGTGCGCAAATTTGTCGAAATTGTTGCGTTGTTGAGTTGTGTTGTCGAATATGTGAATTTGGTTCACATACTGTTTCAAAGAGAAGAGAGAGATCGCTTTCACATAATGGTGACCCCTAAAAGCAGTTGTCATCATCACTGAATACAACCGTCATCCATTTCTGTGCCTTTTGATTAACTTGGAAAGAACAGCACTCAGCAGATGGAAGTGGTTCTGTTTTCCTGTCAGATTACGATGATTCTGACAGAGCTTTTAATGTTCTTCAAAGCGTCTCGTCTTTCAAATCTCGTTCCCTGATCATACATTGTTAGATTTATTGCGATGGTTTAGTTGCTCAATGACTATGGTCGCGTCGCTTGCGAAGAGCGCATGCTGCTGTCTTTCCACTTCTCACCCCACCTTCGTCGACACGCCCTTGTCGCTGTGTCCCGATCCCAGTCCGGCTGAAGTAAGGTGCAGGGGATGTCAGTGGATATAACGGAGATGGAAGAGCAGTTGCGGGGCGGAGGGAGAGCATAGGAGATGAGGAGCATAAAGCAAAATGTAGAGGTATGGGCTCTGCCTGAACAAAAGTGTGCAACACGGTAGTTAGCAAAGATGTCCCACGCTTTCTCGTCGATCTTCAGCATGCTCTTATTGAATGAAAAGACTGTTGCTGATGCTTGTTTGCAGGTATCGTTATCTCATCGAACGATGTCATCCGAACCAAGCAATGCTTTGCTTATAGCATCGACTGCTGGTGTTGTGGTCGTCTCATCAATCGCTATCTACTTGCTTATGAAGAAGAAGACCTGCTGCGGTTTTTGTCCGTTCGCTAAGGTTCGTCTTTCTCGGGGAGAGTATTCACATGGATGGAAAGTGCAGCTAAAATCTGATCTATATCTGCAACTCCTCCCATAGCAGAACATCTTTTTGGTATAGAATAAGCTTTTATTGCCGACGACATTCAACAGAATTTTTCGTCGTCATGTGTAGACTCGTGCTGTCGTACTTTCTTTGGTTTACCAGAAGCGATCAATTAGGAAGACATTAGTTCCGATCCTTTTTTGCAATACTCTCCGTAAATGGACCAATGTCGTTATTCTGCATCCATAAATTTGACGTGGTTTACGAGTGAGAGTGTATTCATAACTTTCACTTATCATTCTGGTTGTTGAAAGTTGTGCAGGTAAGTTACTTACCTTTAAATGGTATATCCTCTCCACAGTTTGCATATATTTTACGTATATCTGCATTATGTGACGGTGGAGTGAGCTTGAATTAATAGGGTGAAAAGATATTTTCTCTGTGAAGTGCGTGCTCACCGAGGAGAATCAACAAAAGTTGTGCGATGTGAAATCGAGTTTAACTTTTGATAAAGTGAACCTTGTTGGATGTAGGAGGTGAGTGGAGAGATGCTGATTTGCATATGGAAATTTCTTTACAACGTGAAAGTTCTCAATATTCAGCTGACTGAAACAACGGCATCTTTGCCTTCAATAACTCCGCTGTGGTTCGTTACTGGTGCTCTTCAACTTAACTAGAGGGCGAATTAAACGATAATGCGTCAAATTTTGGCTAAAATACAGGTCCGCGTCAAAGTGGTCATAGCTCGGTGGGTAGGAGTGTAAGTGGCATCTCACAGGCTCTGATTCCAGACAGCAGCGGGCATGTCTCCGTCAATCGTGCGAAGGGTGGGTGCAAACAAACGTGAATTTACGGTCGATACTGCGCTCCAGCTTTGCTGTTCGAGTCAAAATTCGAGAATTATTTGAGTCAGAAGCCTGAAACCATTCCTTTTTTTTTCTAGAAAGAGGCTAGCGGCATTGATATTTAGGGAGAGAGGAAAGCTAAAGGAGAAACCTGATATAAGGCTGACAGTGGTTCATTCCGGGAAAACGACGAATAGCTCAATGAAGGGTGATGGAGGTCGGTGGGGATGTTGTACGTGAGGGTGGGGTGAGTGCCAATTTGCAGTCTTTACCACGCCATCCTTGCATAGGAAAGGTTCATCGGTGCGGCAAATAGTCCCAGTGTTGAGTGTACAGACGATGAAAGAGAGCACAAGTCCTTTTGATGCCATTATTAGCGCTGAAATGAACGTAAGAGAGGTGCAAACGGTGTGATAGGCAAAGGTGTAAACCGAAACATGTGCTAATCTTACAATACACAGACAAATGCTAGTTGCGCTACGTAATTGGAACTATAGAAAATATGCAGTAAAAAGAGAAAGAATAGTATTTCTTATAATTAAAGCTCTTTGTGGGTCCATAGTAATGTCGGTGAAGTAAACACTCCTCATCGAATTGTCGTTAATTGCAAACGTTTATAACGCGTCATTGTGTTTGAGAGCAGTGGAAGTGCTGAATGAGGCGGTGTATCAGCACAGTTGTATTCCAAAATTAAAACGATAACAAAAGTGTCGGCAATAAAGGTGATCTCTAAAGTTGTATGGGAAATTGAATGTTTAATTCAGATTGAAAAATCCAAACTTTTATTGCGCAGAAGTATGGAATATGGAATACAGCAACGATATCGATGACTAATTTATTCCATATTCAGAGATATAAGAGGAAATTTTTAGGGAATTGAATTTATTTTGTTTAATGGAGTAAAATATTAGAAGTTTTTGTAACATTTCAAGTATTTGAATGACTTTGAATGATCTCCATCGATCTTTATCACTTCAAAATGAGCTAATATTAANNNAATATTAATTTGGAATTGAAGTATTGAAGACATCAGATATTTGTACAACTTTAGTGGAACTATTTTGTTTTTGTTTTTGTTTTTTGCATAAAAGAGGGAAATCGCTCAAGCATCACACAGCAATTTATTTTTTAGAAATTGATGAGATAAAAGAGAACGACAAGATAGTTTGAATGATAATCTCTTCCAAAAGGGCATAGAAAACGAGATAAGATCTGCAATAAGACATGAACGCGTAGGTCGGCATGCAATATTTTAGTGTTTTACTGAGTGTTGCTGGAATGTTTGTGACAGCGATCATGTGAGCAGCCATCACTGAGTACATCCTCCCTTCTTTCGAAAAAACTTCTAAGATGGGTACGTTTTTGCATTCAAGCATATTAGTGGAAGTATCATAAGGAATTTGCAACTCCTTCCCCCCCCCCCCCTCTCACCCCCCCGTGAAACTGTCAAACTGTCTTGTGCATGTGGCTGTCGTAGCCTTCTTGATACGCGAATAGAAGTTACTTTATGGGCAGACATGCTGATGGAAGAAGATGGGCATCTGAGCTATAAGAGTTATCACTCCTGAAAAGTCGGTCGCTTATTGGGTGGGATTGTGGGTTTATGAAAGAGTTCGAGGCCGAACAAATTCTTTTGTTGGTTAAATTATCACGGAACTTGGAAGCATTCGATATGGCATATGGCCTACATAACAAAACGTGATAACTGCTGAGATATAAGTGCAACAAAAGTTTTGATAGCGTGATATGGCGGGTGAATGTAGTGATGCCATTCTTTGCTTTTTACAAGTCTCGCCTACAGTCAAAGAAATGCAGCTGTGAAGGTATCATCCGATCGCGGCATCGATATTCGAAGCGAAAGTGGTGTCACTCTTGCAGATGCTGTTAATTTACCCTTCATCCTCATAGAGCACCCCTATACCTTCTTTGAGTTGTAAATTCTTAAGTCATTTTTTGGACATTGTTCTTGACCAATTTGTGTTTCAGAAAAAAAGTGTGACTTTGTTGGATCCACAGACGAAGTACGCGTTGCCATTGCTGAGCAAGGAGATTGTGAGTCATGATACACGCAGATTTCGTTTCAAATTGCCTTCGGAGAAGCATGTGCTTGGTCTACCTATTGGACAGCATATCTATCTTAGTGCAAAGGTCACTCTACCATTTTATCGTCATTTGTTTTCCCATAAACTGAAATGTCGATAGAAATTGAAATTCCCTGTAGTAGGCGGATCGGCCGTCTGGTTTCCGAGAAGAGTCGTAGGCTTATTTTTTGACAACTTTTGGAAGATCATTTGTTGACAACAAAGAGAACATAGTGATTGTATGGAGCTTGCTGGGAACTAAACGGTTGTCTTGAGTTCACTCGAAACACACTTGTGTTTTTTAATTTTTGGGGGTTGAGGAGGATGATACGGCAGAGAGGCGTAGGAGATGGTGGGGGGTGTGAGAGGTGAAGAAACTCCTCACTGCATTATCGAATCTAAAAGATAACCGAGCTGTGTTGTGCTGTCTTATGTCAATCATATTGGTTAAGCATTGCATGAATGCTTCCATACATACAGCACTAGTTACTCGTCGAATTTCGCTTGTATGATTTCTCTGCAGCAAGTCAGTTGATAGGATGTTATCTGCTGTGATAACTTTGAGCAGCATTCGCCTCGATATCAACAGCCAACGAAACAGTATTTTAGTGATGAAATGAACGGATTCTTCTCAAAATCTTTACGAGATTGGTTTCATTTTTGTGGCATTATGATTCATATTTCTTTGCCACTGAATTTCATTGTGAATTTCACAGCACATTATATTCAACAATTTCTGNCGAAAACGTTCGATTCATTAATTATATTCAACAATTTCTGTTCCGATTTTTTAATAGAAACATTTTCAGATTGACGATAAGTTGACGGTTCGTCCATATACGCCAATCTCATCGGATGATGATAACGGTTTTGTTGAGTTGATGATCAAAGTTTACTTCAAAAACGTGCATCCCAAATTTCCAGATGGAGGTAAAATGTCACAGTATCTCGACTCCCTTAAAATAGGTATCGTCTNNNGTATCGTCTTTTGCCTCTTTTTTCGTTTATTATGATGATCCACGTGTGCATCTTAATATTGTTTTGCTTGTGGGTAATAGCTGACTTATCAGTAGACCAAGTAAACAGCCGCCTAACTGCTTGTGATATTGGGCTGTCAGCTAGTGGGGCCGCATTGGTGAAATTTTAGGAGAGAAAAGTGGGAGGAGGGATCCGCATTTTCCGTGAATGACCCCTACCTTGTTGAAAACATTGACGTGGAAGTAAAGAATCCGGCTCTATAAATGCAATTCAACTTGATGGTAATAGGATGACACTTGTTAATTATTTACGGCTTTTGGCTTATTTGTCTTTGAATTGACCGTGTTTTGCATTATTTTTAAATGAATATATCTGTGATGTGTTCAAACAAAAAGCTGCTGCCATTATTCTTCCCAGTTCCCAGAACGAAACGTTGCGTTTTTAATATGCCCCTATAATTAGCACTATATATTTCCCATTGTGAAATCCCCACGAATCTCATATTTTCTTCTTTCCTTTATCATTCTGCTTATAACCGATTCATCTGAATCAGGTGATACGATCGATTTTCGAGGACCATCGGGTCTCATCGTTTATGAAGGCAAGGGTAATTTCGCAATGAAGCCATCTAAAACTGCTGAAGCGGTGCGGCGAAGGTTCGAAAATGTGGGTATGATCGCTGGTGGTACAGGTATAACCCCTATGCTACAGGTTTGTGCGCTAGTTGTTCTCGCTGTAATATTAACGTAACCCTTACTTTGTTCCGCTTCAAGGGGGCAAACTTCGCTGTCATCATATCAAATAAGGCAGCTATTATTCTGAGCGAGGAACAAACACACTGTTAGATGCTTTGTTAGTAGATATCAGGACTTGACTAGAATCGTTGTGTTTCTGTTTTGAAGTCTTTCGATAAGTAATAAATAGATTTCATAAAATGATAGTGAATTTTATAGAAGTGAATTGGTGCTAGCAGAGAAGAAATGAGAATCAAATAAGTTTATAATGATGTCAGAAAACAAAAATATGGCATCGATGATTGCTGACTGCACAAATATATTGTCTCGTTATCAAACGTCGAAATGCTGCTACTCTAATGAAATATGGGATCCATTTGATTTTTGTTCTACTTGCAGATAATAAACGCAATACTCAAACAAGAGGACGATCCTACCAAAATTTCGCTGCTCTTCGCAAATCAGCACGAAGATGATATCTTGCTAAGGTAAGTGCTTAGGGGCTGTTGTGGTAGAACAGGGATTTCCGATGACTGTCGCTCACTATGCATATTTCTTTTCCCAAAGATTGCAAGGAAATTATTCCCTAAAGAATAAATATTGCGGTTTTTTGTTTTGATTACAACTGCCATTTAATGCGATTTGCGAGCCTTCAAAAGGATGCTNNNTTTAATGCGATTTGCGAGCCTTCAAAAGGATGCTTCATCGCAGCACTATATTTGTATAGTCAATCTTTATAGAAATTATCAACTTCAACTCACAGATGAGCCATTAACCTCTGGAAGGTATAACCTCGGCCTCTTACCTTCAATTTCGTTACATTTCATCGCACACCGGATGAGTATTGAGGCCTTGAGGCATTATTGGATTTGCAAGTTAGCTATGACCCATAAATGATTTTTCTGATTCGAATTTGTGCATGCAGTTGACTTCTTGACAAAAACGCAAACACGAGTTTTCTGTGGTTTTTACCAGTTAGCAACTTTTGACGTAATGGGAAAATAAAAAAATAATACATCCGTGACGGGCCTTCCTATTCATTATTCAATGAGAACTGGTAAAATGCTTTAAGGGCGTATTGTTCAGCCGAAAAGTCGCCAGCACTACACTTGATGGAAATGCCTGCAGTTAATAGCAAAAAACGACATTGTTTTATCACCTATTTTTAACTGCTAAAAGCATCTCATTATTTACTTTTTTGAAGAGATGAATTGGACAGACTGGCAAAGGAGCATGCGGAGCGTTTTCGCGTTTGGTACACACTCGATCGGCCCCCAAATGGGTGGAAATATTCGACTGGTGAGTGAAACACATCTTATTCTCATTTGCTGATGAAAAGTTATCCTCGGATCCTCTATTCAAATGCATATAATCGTTTATGGCCGGGCTTGAAAATGGGCAGCCAACTTGGTGGGTTTTAACTTAACAAATAAATTCACACAAGAATTCGTGCTTTTCAAATTGGTTTTTGTAGATCGTTTAAGACTGTGCTGAGTTTAGTTAACGTTCATTTGCGAAAAATATCGCATCAAGAGAGCTTCAGGAACTGCGATGGTGTGTCTTTTCCTTCCCCTCCCTTCCCTCACGATCGCATCTCTTCTCAATTCAATGTTTTTGACCTCAAGGTGGGTGTTGGATGTTGACTAACAAAGAGTTCCGCAAACTGAGCAGCCACCACCGCCATCCTCGAACTTTGCAGGTTTCGTAAACGAAACAATGATCAGTGAGCACCTCCCCGTACCGGATGCAGAGACAGCAATTCTTATGTGTGGACCACCCCCAATGATCAACTTCGCATGTGTACCAAACCTCAACAAACTCGCATATCCGTTAGAAAACCGTTTCATCTTCTAATCACATTTCAAGATGAAAGGTGCGTTATGGACATCTCGGGATGGCAGAGGGAGCGGTCGCTTCTTCGCCTTATTCATTGTGTGAGATAAGATGGTACCTTTTGACTGAAAGTGGGATATGGCTTCAAGGTAATAAGGCAGTGGAAGTTTGTAGTGATTGCGGTTGTTTTCCTTTTTCCATTGTTTCTACTTTTAATACGGCCATTTCCATGTTGCAAGTTATCAACTCTGCTCTAATTTCTGTGCGCTAGGAGGGGCAAAGGGAAAGAATTAAAGTTCTCTAGCAGTCTTGTGTCTTACTAGAAATATCCTGCCACCTGCTTATTTGATGCTCCATTCAGGTGTGGAGGTTAATTTAATTTCCAACAGATGTTTCGAAGGCGACATATTCCCGCTAGATGTTCTGAGGATTGGTTTTATCATTTCTTGTTGCAAAGTGTTCGTTGGTAGAAATACCGACGTCCGTTGTGGTCGCATTTCAAGAAGTAATTTGTACATAAGCGAATACTGCTGTAGAATATGTATTTAACTAGCTTGATTATGAGAACTTCTATGTCTCTCGCATTCATATTTTCCACTCCTTTTATGCTCCTTCCGATAACGATGCATCCGACCTCTTCACCTCCCCTCCTTGCATCTTTGCTTTTCTCAATGAAAGCTTCTCGCTGGAAAAATTGCTCACAAATTCAATGGCATTGATTTCCTCTTTGACAGTCATATCACTCTTCCTGTACACCGGGAAAATGCAACTAAATGTCCACCTTTCCCGTTTTCCCTATTCCCCGTCTCTTAGAGAGACTACTTTTCCATTCTTCCTCCCCACCTTTAATATGGCGCATCCGGGAATGTTCTTGAAAGATAAGGTGTATTGTGGGATGTCCTGTGTTCGCGGCCTCCCAAACGCGCAGTGATTGCACTACGGCATGTTTGGCTCACAACAGGGGGATCAAGGGATCAAGCACGAGTTGGGGTGTTCTCATGGACATCCTTACTCCGTTTTTTTACATGCTAACGTAATGGAACTTTTTGGTACGGGTCTGTGACGTCAATCCTTCTCTTAGCTTCTCTGTAGATAGTTGCTTTACAGTGAAAGCGATGCCACTGTCATATGGATTGCCGTATGTGAAATGTTTTTAAAATTACTATTGAAGAACTGATTTCGGCTTCTATAATACTGACGGCCAAGAAGCAAAGGGGCTCGAGCTTCTTTTGGCTCGAGTCGATTATGCAGATTGAGATTGAGGGTTGTTTCGGCGTGATACTCTTGTAATCGACTTTGTTTGCAGCAACTACAAACGTATCTACTCTGTTACCTTCAGTTAAAAGAAATTTTAGAGAGAGATGTCTCGTTTGCATTTTTTCAGTACAGTTCGGACGTTGTCATAAAATACTATGCAATTATAGCCTAATCGGCCAAGAGGTTGCATCTTCAGGTAGGTCTTAAGTCGGGGTTTATGATTCGCGGTCAATGAAAACGAAATTGCAGTAGGAAGCTGTGCAGATGTGTGTCCATCAAATTTCGTTGCTATAACTTTTGCATTTCGTGTTTTGAAACTATATAGCAGATGCGAACATCCTTACAAGCATCATGTCTTTCGAAGCAATTTGCGAGGTCTCGATCTTATTGCATTTCCCATTAAAATATCGGAGTGTTTTTCGCTGAGGAACTCATCACTTCGAGAGGATTTGCCTCAACTCACTAAACAGCACAATTTGGAAGGATTTTTCGAAAATCAATTCGATGATGACGTTTCAATATTTGAGTGTTGTGCAAAGGCAATCGCTTATGAATTGTGAACATCTTTTCAAGGGAACTGATGAGGGAGCAGCCACATTGGATACCCTAGCAAATTTTTATTTGAAATAAAAGACATTTCAAAGGGCGGTCGTGCGACTCGGAATGGGTTTATTTCATCGA
>JAARMF010002194.1:0-21352 GCA_022844705.1 Toxascaris leonina
GGGTGACAGTACTATAAATACAAGTACCAACCAGTAATGGTAGACCACTGCAAGTATAGCAGATAATCAGCTGATAAGACCTACACTTAAACCCATAATAAGTAAAGCAGTTATAAATATGCCTGATAACTTCCCACTAAAAAGAATAGAGAAGCGGGCAAGAAATGGCATCATATGCGCATTCGCATTCCGCTCATCTCAACGGTTAATTCCGAATAATTTTAAGATGACTGGGCACTCGCATAATTTGTCTGCTGAGATTCGCTTTCGCGAACCTTTACAAAGTCACTTTACAAAACGCAACACCTCTCTGCGCACATCTATGTCTGTTCAATGCTGCCAGGTGGGCGATCGAAGAAGGGACAATACAAAAATCTGGTGACTATAAGGTTCGTCACAAAATAATCTCATGCATCATATCTCACGTTAATCGTAGGACGTTAGAGACATATAAACTGAAGAGGAAAGGTGCATGCATTTTCATCTGTTGATTCTTCATTTTGCACTGTTTGGTTCAGAGAAAAACGAAATGCTTGTGAATGATGCAGCAAANAACACTCGCAAAACATTTACCACTTATGAGCTATAATATAAGAGGTCCTGAGAGGCCGAAGTCGTAAATTTTTTTCTCTCCATTTGCACGCTTCGATTTTATTCGTGACCTTGCTTCGCGTCGAAGGATATTGCATTTAGTCTTCTGCTTGTGTTATGGTTGCTGTACTTTACCGCAATGCAAATGAGCCCAACAGTGAATGATTAGGAAAAGTTTGTGGGTGAAAAAATTGTTTATTCTCATTCTGGAAACATGACGTCATTAGCACTGCAGTTTTTGAAGTGTTTCAAGCGGAGCGTGCATTTTCACTACTAACTCGACGTGGTCCAGCCAGCGATAGATAATGGTTCTGTCGAGTTGATATTAGTGCTGAGGTGAAAAATTGCGAATAGAAGGATAACCGCTATGCTGAAAGCAAATAACGGCAACGTTTACTGTGCATTGCATCTAGACATTCCGTTAATACCAATCAGCTTTTTTGAATGCTGCAAACGGAGAAAACAGCTTGAATTCATGTTATCATGTTAAGTAAGCTGGCATATACGAGCTTGGCATTGCAGCCCTGTACGCCAAATGGCTGAAAATAACAGCCGGGTCAGACTGATCACTTTGTAAGCCTTGTGGAGCAAGATGCAGCTATCACTGCTGCCGGTCACATGCATACCGATGCAGTTTTTAGACGTGCGGAGAAGCAAATGCACGCTGTGCTTTTAAAAAATCTCTAGTGGCTAATAAGTTGATAGTGGCTGAACAGTTGAGTACAAAAGCGTGAGTCTGTGTCCTTTAGGTTTTCCGTCGAGTGCCTTCGGCTAGTTTTCTGCTTTTAATCGGGTTTCAGAATTTGACTAAAATGGTTCCACATACAATGCATGTTAGCTTTTTTCAATATTACGTGCCTCACGTGACTCGGCTGCATCATTTCAGATGACATGTTCTGATTTAAAATTGCACTTCATCCCGTCAGGTATATACCTTTCTATGGGACTGTGGAAATGAACCAAAAAAATTTCGAGGAAACATCTTGAGAACCTATGAGAATCCACAGGAAAAAGCAATTCCATCCTTCAAGTTGGAAGTATTATTTTCTGATGTCCAGCACCATCTTCTTATTGCCTCCTTTGCACTTCCACCCCTTTTTTCATCAATGAGCCTTAAAATTGCGTCGATTTTTGTTTGTTGCGAACGATACATAAACAACAGAAACAGAAAACTGTGGATAAGTTCTCAGTATTCCTACCTATAAACGGCAAGCATTGTTTGGGTTTTCTTTGCAGCATACTTCGGCATTGTCAACGATAAATGCGCAGCAGATGTGCCGTCGTTCCCACGGCCTCACTGTTCCCCTCATCTTAGGTGATAACGTGTCCAAGAAAACGACCCGACGGAAGTTCACGTATCTCATCACTCGATCAGTCCCTGAAGGCACCACCGCCTCGACGATGATCCTATGGCGGCCAGTAGGCGTCAGTCGTGCTTGCCGTACCGAAGCGCATAGTGACGTGTTTGCCGATGGACTCTGTTTGATATGGGTGCAGTGACGTTCCCATTAGGGATTTTCCTTTGATGCCTTCTTTCATGCGCTTTTACATTTCGCTTACCTAAGCGAACAGTCTCAGAGGTTGCAACAGTAACTAGAAATGTGAACTAGAAAGTCCTCATATTTAAAAAAGAAATTTGCTGCATCATTCACAAGCATTTCGTTTTTCTCTGAACCAAACAGTGCAAAATGAAGAATCAACAGATGAAAATGCATGCACCTTTCCTCTTCAGTTTATATGTCTCTAACGTCCTACGATTAACGTGAGATATGATGCATGAGATTATTTTGTGACGAACCTTATAGTCACCAGATTTTTGTATTGTCCCTTCTTCGATCGCCCACCTGGCAGCATTGAACAGACATAGATGTGCGCAGAGAGGTGTTGCGTTTTGTAAAGTGACTTTGTAAAGGTTCGCGAAAGCGAATCTCAGCAGACAAATTATGCGAGTGCCCAGTCATCTTAAAATTATTCGGAATTAACCGTTGAGATGAGCGGAATGCGAATGCGCATATGATGCCATTTCTTGCCCGCTTCTCTATTCTTTTTAGTGGGAAGTTATCAGGCATATTTATAACTGCTTTACTTATTATGGGTTTAAGTGTAGGTCTTATCAGCTGATTATCTGCTATACTTGCAGTGGTCTACCATTACTGGTTGGTACTTGTATTTATAGTACTGTCACCCTCTTTGACGTATGCGTAACTTCGGCATACCTTTAATTATCCCTCTTGAATATTCAAAAGAAATCTGACGAGGTCCGTTTGTATATGCTTTTTTATTCCCCTTTGCATTCTTCTATAGCGCTGTTTCACCTTCTAGCCAAAAGCAACCAACAAGTTGTGTATGCTTGAAAACTAAGAAACGCATAGCAGTCTATAATTTAACAGCCTTCTATTACATTCCCCATCTTTTAGCGTACGATCTCTTATAAATCACAGTGTTTGTCAAGCACGAAAGGTTTACTAGAAAGGTAAGTCTTATAGAGGAGGAAGTGTTATAACTGCTAAATTGCAGCCAGGTTGCAATAAGAGTACATAAACTTCTTAGCTCACGAAAGCAGGTTGCTTCTTCTTCTTTAACGGTAAAAGTGAAAAAAAATGTCGAAGCGGAAACTTTCCACAAATGAATCATCGTCTTCACGCACATCACGTGCAAACACGCGGAGAAATTATTTTCTCTATTGCGAGTTGAGACGTGCAGCGATTTATTAGAAATTTAACGCAATTCATATTTGTGAGTGCTGCATTTAATTTCCATAAATGCTTCCATCTGGCTCCAATCATAATCGTGTTGCTTTCAGTGTCGATCGAGAGTATACTTCAGACACCGAATCGCAGCAATGAAGATGATGATTGCATTCTCCTTCGTTATATTCGTTGCGACAATTGTAAGTGTTCATTGCAGTTCATCTCAACATAACTCGAACCTTTCCCAAAATCATCAAATAATCGCCTCCTGGGGCAATAGTAAAGCAATTTAAGATGGGATGAAAGCGATCTCATCTACTCTCTTTGACAGATTAAAATAAACATCAGCATTGCTGGGAGCACCAACCATTCGATAAACTTGACAAGCATATTTACAAAAATTTCAAAGCCGTCTTCTTGTGGAAATGTGGGTTGAGTTATNGAAAAATTTCAAAGCCGTCTTGTGGAAATGTGGGTTGAGTTATGGCAGAAACGTATAAAGTATAACACAGAAATACACAAGAAATAACACATTTCACAGGATCATGATGTGTTGTAAAGTAATACATCACGTTTCTCGCACGCTGCTTTCTGATGATTTCCTCGCACTGTTGCTATAACCAGTGACCTCTCCTTGACTGGGATTCATGTCAGAGAAGTTTTGGCAACTTTTATTGATTGGGCCCTAAATTTGACACGGAGGCATCAATTTTCCCGCCACAGTCTGTGAAACCCTTCGAGGGATTTTCATATTTACAGACTGAGATGAAACACTGAAAATTAAAATTGTTTTATTGATGTGCCATATCTAAAAAGAAACAGACGAAGTTGCGCTGTCGAAAAGAGTGCTGCATTACTCAGTTTGAAAGAGGTCATCGATTCCACTGAAAGAGCGTTCTATGGGTCAGTAAGTCGCTATCAGCAGATCTTATCATCGTGTCATCGGAGCTCTAGATTTGAAGCGCACACTCGCAAAATTTAGGTGCGAATCCCCACTGAATAATCAATTCCGGGCACTTTCCAACGAGTTTCTACGTGTGTCTTCGTCGGGTATAAAACACAAACATATAGAGATTACATCCAAGTGCAAATACGAATATTGCTTTGTTGCATACAATGCATTCTATAAGGCGTATACCTACAAGATTATCTGTTATTCAGGGAGTGAGAGACAACGTAAACATTTTAGATGATGCACATGTGGGTTGGCGCATCATATAGGGGGCAGATGTGTGTCGCAAAGGTGTCTAAGCGGATGTGTTGCAGAGGTGTCTTTTATGGAAGCTAGGAAGAAAGGGGAACGCCGTGCTTAATAATGCCGTAATTTATTGCTTTACAGCCACCGCACAAGCGGAAAAGAAGTAATATTTNAGAACGCCGTGCTTAATGATGCCGTAATTTATTGCTTTACAACCACAGCACAAGCGGGAAAGAAGTAATATTTGTTGGAAGATAAGCGTGGCTCGCTACTGTATTCTCTTTCATCGTTCCACAAGACCCTTTGAACATAAACAGTTGAAAGTGATGATCACACCACGCAGTCTACTGCCAGTTTTGCAGTGCTTTGTTTTAGTTATTTTATTTCAAAATCTCATTCCTCATTTCAGTTAACGAATGAGGTGATCCAAAAATGCTCGCCTATGCCCCTACCGTATGTAACTGNTGTTGGAAGATCAGCGTGGCTCGCTACTGTATTCTCTTTCATCGTTCCACAAGACCCTTTGAACATAAACAGTTGAAAGTGGTGATCACACCACGCAGTCTACTGCCAGTTTTGCAGTGCTTTGTTTTAGTTATTTTATTTCAAAATCTCATTCCTCATTTCAGTTAACGAATGAGGTGATCCAAAAATGCTCGCCTATGCCCCTACCGTATGTAACTGCTTGAAACCGTTCAGACTGATCGATATTTGACCTTTGGGCTCTTCAGGAGGGCAAAGTTCGTCGCTGTCATTGTGACGAGGAAAGCGAATGTCGGAAAGCTTCGTTGGATGCAGTAGACGAATGCGCACAGAAGTGCGGCTTCGAGCTGAAGCCGTTTGGTGACAACGTTGCCGCTTACGTCGAGTGCTTCGGTGAACAGCGTTCACTGATAGTCGACGAGGAGGCCTGCCTAAAGAAGAAAATCGGCGCATCGTGCGTATCTGCTCTTAAAACTTTTGTTTTCGACAGTATAGCGAATGTGTATGATTTTCCAATCTGTAGTGCACAGAATCCATCCATGTTCTATGGGCAGTGGCAGGTAAGCACGATATCTGCTCACATCCCTCATAAAGTTTCGCACCCAAGTCGATATAGGCTTAATCCTACTCTTGAAAATAGCTCTTGCCTATGGTTGAAGGAAGTTTTGGTGTGGTCACCAATTTTAATCATTGAATTGGTTTGAAACGTGTGGAAATATTCAATGTTCTTTTTGCGTCGATTGTTTGCTCAGAAGAGATGAGTACTGTAATTCGCCAAGTCTGTCCATACCAGGTATGCACGATCCCACAGTGGCACGAAGTGGGAACTTGTCTTGGTTTGTTTAGATGATGCGGGCATTTCGTTTTGTACAACAATTCAAACTGCTGAAAGACCTTAGATGGCCGACTGACTGCAGTTTGGAATATTCGCTGCATTATATTTAAATATGTTTAAAAGTTTGAAATGGTTTATTTACTCACCTCGTAAACATCTATATGGTGCTGCTTTAAGATGTGACGAAACGCATGGAACGTCGTACCTCAAGAAACTGGATTTCTCTTCTCTTGATGTAAGTCACTTTACCAATGTTTTTTAGAGCCGCATTTCGAAAGCCCGATTTCAATCTGTTTAGCGATTTCAGCTATAGAGCAGCTAGAATTGTGAAATTTGACGGATATAGCAGATGCTAAAATAAGTGCCTCTAACATGTTTCACTTTGATCAGTGTCGAGATATTTGAAGCTGAGACAGCTCATTGCAGCTGCGGATTTCTTTAGTCGATTTGCATCANNNGCATCATCATTTCCCATCTCTTCATGCACTTATCTCGTAACATTGGCGGCATTGATCTCAGTTAATAAGACGACTTTATTGAGAACGAATTATATTTGTGATTTTTTTGTATTGTTGATTGATTGATATGGCCAAGAACCGTTCAATCGCCTGTGGAATTTACATGATGCAGGAGTAGAAAATACAAGTTTTCAGCGATAATTTTTTCAATATCTTCGTGGGGAGGGGGAAAATGGGTCAGTGCATTCAAAGAAAAATTGTGGGAAAATAAAGAGAAGAAGTAACTGTTGTAGTACTCAAGTCCGACCTTAATTATTAGAAATGGAGCTCATGTTGCGCAACAGCCTGTCATCCATTCCGAGGGGTTTTAGAACCTCAGTTCTACTTTAACAATATCCGCGGTGATACTTTCTGGTGAGGCAACTTGAGCTGTGCTGTTCGGTCATGATAATAATTTTTATTAAACGTCGGCTATTTTCGTTGCGTTTTATAAGTTAGGGTGGCGATGGTAAGGGGTTGCACTCGTTCCGATGGATGTGCCAAACTCATCTGTGGAGATCAACGTCGACCGATCGATTGAGTTCCTTCGGCAGAGTTTCGCAGTAACTATGTGATGCGATGTGATGCTTTGCAGGTGAAGTTTGAGGAACCGAAGAAACCGGCCGGTGGTTTATTGGTGCAGCTGTCTTTCGAGACGTTGGTCACTTTCAAAAAATACCACCACTGCATTCGAAAGTGCATTACGAGTGCTGCTGTGGCGTGTTATAGAGCCAAGAAGTTGGTCTTTCTTGTAGCCGCATTTGCTTCATGCACACAGTAGCAAGCTTCCATTGCTCCTCTCCTTAATTTTTGATCAGAACACCATGCAACGGTCAATTTGTTACTTGTGTCAAAGTATCCCGTTTGTTTCCATCGAGGCTCATATCGAATTCGTCAGTTATCTTGGACTGCTCGGAGCTTTCTGTTAAAATCTTGTGGTACAAAGATGCTTCGATGATCACTCGTTTTTGAGTTGAATATTTAGGAAGCAGGAGTGTTGTATGAGCTGGAAGATCTCAAGGTTCGAGTTTGGCGGGTTCGGCACCATTTGATCCCTCAAATCGCAGAAATAGAATATGGGGATAAGCAACCGTACTAGCCTGGGGAAGACAAGATGAACGGCATCGTTGTGTGAAATTGCGGATCCTCATCAACAGTATACTATAGTTTCAGTTCTGTTTATCTCAAACGACATCAGATATATTCAGTCTCTTTGAATCGTCTCAGAATTCTGGCTCTTTTATCCGGACAAACGTATCTCTTTCTTCGCCAGAACGGTGTCTTTAGTGGTATTGAACGTTGTGAATGTTTTTGCGAAGCCAGGAAACGTCGCAGGTTTCGTCTCGATATGGAGACGTTGTAATGAAGTTACGTGTGAGCAAAATAAGTGGAATAGTTTTTTTCAAACGCTCTTCAGATAAACTGTTTTTTCCTCCCATTTGTGCCGGATATGCTTGTCGATACACTCCATAATTGTTTTATAAGTGACGACCGCATTAAATGTGATCTATAATCTGCAGTTGCGGCATCAACGTACCCTCACTGGCCACCGTTTCGAAATGGGTCGACGAGTGTGGAGGCATTCACCCTCAATTTTATGCTCGACAGCTGCAGGCCTGTCACTGCTTGCTGTACAAGCATCATGTCACGTAGGTGTTCATTTCTTTTCATGCTTCCTTCCCTACCAGAGTATCTTTCAATGCTGCTCCATTCTCCCCTCTATCGAATGTGAGAAGAGTTGATAAGGCAGGACCATTTTCTGGCCCGAGCGGAATGTCTTTAAATAGTTTATTTACCCTTCTAAAAAACAGTTTATTTACCCTTC
Organism: Toxascaris leonina; assembly: GCA_022844705.1. Lineage (NCBI taxonomy): Eukaryota > Metazoa > Nematoda > Chromadorea > Rhabditida > Ascarididae > Toxascaris > Toxascaris leonina. Next base: position 8,120 of record JAARMF010002194.1, read on the forward strand.
TAAAAAACAGTTTATTTACCCTTCTAAAAAACCTCTGCAGTGAAATGGTGCACTTCCGACCTACTATAGCTTTGCGACAAGCATTTCTTTCCTTCGTTCTCATCAAAAGCCCAAAATTTTGAACAAATTAAACCAAGTGGAAGTCTGAGTCGTTGAACCTTCCGGAGGAAATTTGATGCGGATTTTTGCTCGCTGTTTAACCTTAAGCAAATAAACCTGCTCATTTAAGTAATTGAGGTGGAGTTTCAGCAAACTGATGGGGACGTGCATACATGTCGGCAATCCACTTATCATGAAAGGTCACTAGTGACGACGTGACTGTGACCTGGTTTGTTTCCATCCTATGCCGAATCACTTCCTCATCTTTTCTCACCACTCCACACTTACATGAATATTGTCGTTCGATACTGTATGTGCAACTTCTTGCATTTTTGCAGTTTTTGTTGAAATTGATAACGGACGAAATCTTCACCCTGTATAAAAAAGCGAGGCTAATCATCAATCATTAGCAGCCGTCTTCAATCTCTACAGATTTCACATAAGCGATAATACATCCACAACAGTTCCAGACAAATCTTTACGCACCACGAAGCTGAACAAACATTTATCATAACAAGTCATGGGCTCATCCATAAACTTGGTATATGGCACAACTGCAGAGCTAAAAAGAAGCAAGCAAAAGCATTTCATCTAAGGCCTACACCGCCAAGCAGAATATATATACAGAATGGACCGCGACATTCTTCAGACGCGAACATCCCGAGAATGTTGCGATTTTAAAAGTACACAGTGGTCGTTCCCACGATTTGTCTATTTCAGACACATCTGCAGACACTTACAGGCACTCCCTCAAATGCTGAGTTGTTTCTCAGTTTTGGAAAACCACTGCGAATGAGACTGCTTGGAGCACTTATGTTGTTGGTATTCCGCAGAGTGTTCTACCTCGCACGTGGTTCAACCATTAAAAGTGCTTCATGATTGCACGAAACTGCACTTGCGTTTACTCGAGATAAACGCCATAAAGTGCACAATAGAGGTTTATTCCAGATTGTATTCAACTTCATTTAAGAAGGTCGCAACACTATAATCTATATTATATTAAACAAATGCAAAGAAACATGATTATTGTTCGGAATTATAACTTACCTTAGAAGATTGAGAAAAGGTGGTGCACCCATCGAAGGTCTTGTAATTGCGACAAGTGTCTGATGAGGCACAGAGAGGAAATATAAGACGACCGGATGCGTTTCACAACTTCTCAAGCCTCCCAAACACAATGATACATTCGCAAACAGAAATCGCCTAATGCAAATATTGCCCTTCAGCTAACGACTGCGAAGTGGCAACCCACCATCAATCCCGTGTTTCGTAACTGGAATAAGACGTTTTTATCATTGTGTCAACTGATCGCTGTTCATCACTAACCATACTAAGCTGGTACCCTCGTTTCTCTTTCCTTCACCTGTGAAACCGTCATCACCGAAGCGTTTATTCAATAAAAAAACAAACATTAAAGGTTTCGTAAGTAATATTCACACCTGTGCGAAGAAGCACAATTTTTGAACGATTTAGAACAACAGACAGACACCTCCAATGAAGGTTTCAGCTGAAATTATGTACGGGTAGGTGTAATGTGCTACACTGAGTTCTATTCAACGGACAAGCAACTGACGGAAGTTGACAACAAAAGTATAAATCATGCACAACGAGTCTCTACAGTTTAACAGATTCGATCCATAAGAATCGCTCGCAAAGGAATTGTTCTTATTTGGTCGGACCAGTCTTAAAATGAAAATCACACTAGATGCCCATCAGTGCCTACAGGTGCTTTTGAAGTTTGAAGTGTGTCACTACATATGTCAGCTACAGCAATAATTTTTCGTACCCAAGATTCAGNCTGAAATTATGTACGGGTAGGTGTAATGTGCTACACTGAGTTCTATTCAACGGACAAGCAACTGACGGAAGTTGACAACAAAAGTATAAATCATGCACAACGAGTCTCTACAGTTTAACAGATTCGATCCATAAGAATCGCTCGCAAAGGAATTGTTCTTATTTGGTCGGACCAGTCTTAAAATGAAAATCACACTAGATGCCCATCAGTGCCTACAGGTGCTTTTGAAGTTGGCGAATTAGTGTGTCACTACAAATGTCAGCTACAGCAATAATTTTTCGTACCNTGAAGTGTGTCACTACATATGTCAGCTACAGCAATAATTTTTCGTACCCAAGATTCAGAGGTTCCACGGTTGAAACACAGTGCAAACGAACATGAAGACACTCATGCACATGGGTATAACGTTTATGCCTCACCACTGCACTTTTGAAGATTCGAATAACAAGCCGGGTGATCCTTGGATGAGGCCGCAAAAGAAACTATGCTAGTAACGTGGCGGAGTGAAGCAACATGAACAGCTTGTTATGCACAATGTTTGAAAAGACCCTCGGGACAATATAACAGTATCGTGCTCACTAGTGGTTTGCAAGCCCGTGAGCTTTTCACATTTAGCACAAATGTGAAAAAGACCATAAAGAACGATATTCACACCGCCATATATTCCCACTTTTGTGTCACTCAATCCCACAGCTATCGAGGACAATGGTGTGACGGCGTTTCGAGGGGGTCAGTGTTTCAACGACGACTCAATTTGAAAATCCTTTGTGACTGCATAAAACATATTACATCTATATTTTACACTCCGACAAGCAAGTTTATTTGAATCCTCCTTCGCATCTTTCGCATCCGCTAACATTCTGAAAAACGTTGGTGCGGAAATGGGTGTTAAGAAATATGGCGACCTCTTATCCAAGACTACCATCGAAAGCATCAAGTCTTGGCAATATGAGCCAATTCTAACCAAAACTGCGCTGTAGAACTACAACAACCCAAAAATTATAGAATCTCAGGGCGAACCCTAAGCCGACATATGATACCAACAAGGAACTACAAAATGCACAGCAGCGAACTGTTGTATAAGAAACGAAAGCCAGTAGTGCAAATGTGCAAAGTAGAAATCGAGGAATAAATGGGCGATAAGTAGCGCACAACCGTGAAAGTGAACAGGGATTTCGCGTTGAAGCATCCCAAACGTCGGCGTGTCGCAAGCGCCATCTCTTCCTGAAAATCACTGAATCATCCTGCACAATGGGGCCTAAGGTTTACTCTGCACCCTAGCCTCCTTATCAATCATGAAGATGGTTGTGTTCCTAAAAGATGCTATGTCTACTTTCCGCACATGATGCATTTGCATGCGAACTAAGAGGAAACCAAATCATCATAATGAGAGAGTCAGGACTCTCGCAGGCGGAGGTGGCATTCGTAGTCATCAACTGTGCTGGTCTGCAAAGTTCGCCGATCCTTGATTTGGGGATATTCGATGTTGGAAACGACCGAATGGTTTGCAAGAGTTTCCGAAATTCAGTAGCTCGAACGCTATGGTCCTCAACGATTTCCTGGAGCACTCGAAAGAATCTCGCCTGAGCTTTGAGAAACTCTGCAAGTCCGCTGCTACTCAATATAAATAGGTATCAAGCCAGTATTCTAAGCTAATTAAATATCCCGTGTTCTCCAGAATTCCGACGACTTCACGAATGAGAGTTCCGGGCCTTCAAATGGCCTTGGGAACTGTCGAGTAGTCCATCAACGTATTCCCATATTACTGTAAGAACTTGTTCAGAACTCAGTATTACAGCTTGCAATAGCAGTGCAGGAAACCGGAGGCAAAAAATGGCACAGTGCTGTGGGGGCAATAAACAATGAGATTCTAATATCCGGAAATTTTAATTACTTGCTGCACGGAAGTGTCCAACATAGAGGTCTTACGCACTCACAGACAACTATTCTCAAACGGCAGTATTTTAGTTCTAGGGACTCATGACTGAAATGTACTTATACCAAGATCCGCAGCCTTTTATATACGGGTTGCATCCAAGAAGGCAAGTAACAGTCAGTTGGCACGTCATTCTCTTCGATCATTGTGAGCACAACCTGGAACAGTCAAGCCCATCGCATATATTGAATGACAGTTCGCTTTCTTGGCCCTCGCGAGAGGCTCTTGGTCGCAGAATATTAAGTGGATTGGACGGTTGTTAACGCTAATAAAAACGTAGAAACGAAATCCATATTTAAGGTTGGATCTAAGGCAATCCTATTTCGAGCTCAACGTCTCCACTTCGAAACTCTTTAAACACCTTCAGCTCCGAGTCGCCCTGTATTTCACGACTTTTCGAGTATCCTAGGCACAGCCGGACATGCTGAGAATACAAAATTATCCGAGCCATGGCTTCCCCGGGCCCCGAGGCAGGACAGTGCTAGTTCCATTCATGCTTTGGTAGGGCTCTTTCGAATTTCACGAGAACAAACTGCTCCTAGGCAGAAGGACACGTCTCTAAAAAACGACACCTTTGTTGCAGCGTTAAATACTCAGCGTATCTTTGAAGAAGGGAGTGGAAGAAGAGGCATGATAGACAAAAGTCTATTCGGTTTTTTCATTTCTTATTGCTCAGCTCTTTTTCATATGCTGAAAATGCACAGTTATGGAATTTCTATAACCGCGATTCTAGCAATTGCTTGTTCGGCCCACTCTCGATGTGCGGCTACCCATGTTAATTCAAAGCATCCGACAATTGTCTATTACTGTTGCTGCAACCTTGCGTTTCTTTATTCGTCCTTGAGATAGCTGGCAAATTCAATGTGACTATCCTTATATTTGCTTAAACAATATTGCTGTACAAAATGGGCACATTTTTATACAGCGGAAACACTGAGGTTCACGAAGATAGGTAAAGGAAAGATTTTGCTACGCTTATTCAATTACGTAGCGTGCCATGCAAATGGCTGGCATGCCAATGCCATAAAAACGCGAGAATTTTGGAAACAGGATCTGGGGAATCTTTCAGCCGCGGGCACTTCTCGCCCTCCCTTGCAGCCATTGTTTGTTTCATGCGCATCCTGAAACGATTTTATGAACGTCGCTTTTCTAATGGTTCCCTGAAATGTGGCACTCTGATTCTATGTTCGCCTACTGAACCGTGATGTCAATGCCTTTTCGGCTTCATTATGATATTCAGTAAAAACACGCCGTGAGAAATTCATTTTGCTCTAGCACAAGAGAAATCGATAAACAATGGTGATGTAAAGTGGCGATCATATTAAAATGATGGAATGATCACTTCCCAATATAGACAGGATGGCCAGTGAAGGAGAAAATAAATTGCTGGTGGTTGATCAACGTTGGCACCGAGGCGCAGTCCGTCATGTACATTCTGATTCGAAGCCGATTCTCTTCTCCGTTTTCTCCATTCTACAAGTATTTGTTACACCGGGGCCAAGCGCTGTGACAAAAAGTGAACGTTTATGGAGGCTGTGAGCCATGAAGTTCACACTCCGCATCGTATCCCACCTTCTTGCTCACTTTTCCTTTGCTCATATGACCTTATCATCTCCATCACATTTGCACATGACTATCGTATTCAATTCCTTTCTCACTTGAATGTTTCAGGTTGGATTTTGCGATGAGAGAATTGGTTGGACTGTACGTTCAGTACCGAATTCCGCTGAAGTCTAATGGTTAGAAAGCGAAGGAAATCCAGTGTCAAATTAATTTCGCTATTTCAAACAAGATGGCCCATTTAGATCACCGAAACCTGCACTCCTCAAAGATCTAGAACCTTGGCCATCCTTTCCGCCCCTGTGCAGCATATATGCCATCTAATATGTCTATAGATGTGACCTTTCCCTGCACTTCTGGATACCTTCCAAGATCACATGCTGTTTCCTATCCTTAGGAGCATATCATTTTCACTTCAGAACCAATTTCGAATTCTACTTCTCGTGTCGAATCGCACTTTCTTTCTGAATTGATCCTTTGCAGAGTGAAGGAGCCTGCTAGGTATAAATCTGCACATTACACTTATCCCATTTCATTATAAAGTATTCATCACTTCATGTTCTGTAGTATTCCTCCAATCTTCCAGAAGTACTCCGTAGATAGTGCATCCAAGGTTAAACAATCGTATGGCATAAAGCAAATGCGCAAAGTTGTGACATGAAACATTCTTCCCTCTCATTAATACAGGAGAACTCATTTATGATGAGTACGACATTGCGCCTCAGTGGTTGAGCACAAACGATAATGCGGTGAAATGCATAGAGTTTTTTTTTTTTTTTTTTGATGATGATGATGATGATGATGATACTAATGAAAAAGATGCCGATCATCAACGTGCAAAGGCATCTTTCCACTTTGCGCTTTCGGAAGTTAAAAGTCTTCAGGACAACTGGCTATTTCTTTGGCCATAATTGGTTGTGCCTTGATAACTATCGATTTAATATGCACGCTCACTTTGGCACTGTTCACATGTGTTCTGTCAATGACAGTTTCGTTTTGATTTCGTTTATGTTTATTCATGCATGCGACACTTATTTTGATCAAGAAATGAAGGTTCCATTGGTCGATATCTCTTTCAAACAACCGCCGTTAACAATCATCAGTATCCATTGTTAAGCAAGTGGAAATGTTCTTCCCAAATCGCATTCCTTCTACGGCTCATGAATCGTTCCACACAACAGCTCGTTTCCCTTTTATTCTCTTCTTTGATCACACCAAGTGTGCAATCGTGATCTCGAGCGTCGTCGCCTTTTAATACGGTTGATTTGACGAAAAAAACGCCGTCGCATTAAAGACAGCCTTCATCAGCCTTCATTCGAGGACTAAACTACTTTCTAATTACTATATTCCCGAGTGGCCAAGTAAGTTTTGATTAAAGTTCCTTTTAACGGCAATTGTTGGTGTTCAAATAGCTTTCGTTGATCATAGTGATAGTTCTGCTATTTACTGCGTTTTGATACATTCTAACCAACTGGGCCAACATTGATCACCGTGCCGCTTAGTTGGCTACAGTGCGAAGGAATAGGATTTTCTAGCGAAATTTGAACCTTCGCTTTATGATCTAGCGATTGTTCACGCCATAAATGATTCCCTCTTGGACATATTTCTGCACTTCGTTTGGAAGATAGTTGACCAATTGCAATAAGGTATCAGAACGGTTCACACCGAACAAGTAAAACCCATTGTCTTCTCCCTGTTCTCTTCACAACAAATTCTGCCGTTGAATATATCAAATGCATAACTGTTATATCGCATAAAGCATCTAGCCACTGTTATTTGTTGTCTTTGGTTAACGCTAAGTTGATAAACGAATTTGAGATGGTAATATGCGCCTTCAGTATGCCGTAAACGCCAATGTGCCCTATTCACGCTGTAATTGATAGATCGACATTCGAATGCAGTCTTATATCTTGTTAGCCAATCGTTTGGCAAATTGCATCAAAAAGTACTTCAGATTTGTGATACAAGCACAAGAAATGATGCAGCATAAGTGTTCGATTAAGAGATCATAAATTTTCTCGATGAATGTTTAAATGGACTGCAGACATACTCATTATTCACCCAAATGAGAAAAATTTGTGGCTTCGAATTGCCTACCACGTCAGTTAACCATAAGCCACCCATTCAGTCAAACGAGGCAGAAAGTATCTTTATTCAAAATCAAAAGTTTTAAAAGCGAACGCAATTTCAAGCAGAACTCATTTCTTTGCATATTTAGGAATTTGTGCATATTTGAGCATTTGGATGCATAGTCACAGAAGGTAATAGAAGTGAAATCTAGCCGTATTGTGCTTGTTGTCGGATGAACTCCCGAAACAATTCCGATCGTTGTCTTTTAACAGTCAAAGCAATTTGGTGTGCCATGAAAAGTGATCTTTATATTTTTTTTTCGTCAGCTACTCGGATGATGGTTTAATATATAATCTTATCAGGCTGGTTGACCGACTAATAAAATCCGTTGGCGAAGATATTTCATCGTTTGTTCAGTGCGTTTGTTGCTCTGCAATTACATTCAACCTGCTGGTCAGTAGACTGAACTTGCATGATATGTTATATGTGATATGTTATAAATGTGCGCCATACGCCATACGCCATACCGATAAATGTGCGCCATACCGACTTGCTTGATATGTTATAAACCTGTTTAAGTTCTTTTAAAATCGGTGGATGTGATCGACGGAAATGCAAAAAACACAAGTCGTGTCGACCCTCTTGGTGTCATTCCAATCTACTTAAGCATAAAACTCCACTGCTTTCTTCATCCGAGATCCTTTCCTTTTTAAGCATTTCCCATTTAAAATTTACGTGAGTCATGAAAACGTTTATCGCATTTTATGTGATAAATTTACTTGCTCGACCAAATTTTAGGGATGGATTATTGGAAAATTGCTTTAAATCTAGCACATTCGCTCTTGAAGACGCCTTCTACTCTATTTTAGAAGAATTGTTTGGCACCTCTACTTGGGTTTTTTTGGCATTCCTACTTGAATTTTTATTTCTCTGCGCAGAACCCTTGAAGCAATCAATTTAAAGTAGTGCTGTAGTACCAGATCGGGATTCCTGGAGACAACTGATTGAACGCCCATTGAACAAGTTCATCTACCTTTGTCCTGCTAGTCTCGAGAAATTCTAGCTAGCATAGAGGCTTTCCAAAGAAGTGAATTTCCTTCGAATGCAGTTTCTACCACCCTTTATCAAAACTCGTCATGACGCGAACTATTCCATAACAAACAGATTAATTCTTATATGCTTTTTCAACAAAAAAAAGAGCATGAGCCTGTTGCTGAAGTTGCGCCTTGTTTACTTCAACTACTGTATTTCAGAGATGCTCCGTTGTTTGACTAAAGTTGAGAATGCGGCGACGGTGGAGGAGAAGAATGCTAGCATTCACCTATCGTTTAACACGCTTGCCGCAACAATCGGTCTCATAACGTCGATGTTTCTGCTTTGTGCAATCGTTGAGATATGGCTCCATCCAGTCGCGTTTAAGACTTTGCCTTTGTCAGGAAATTATTCGGCGTTTTCAATGGGCACAAGTGAATATATTTGCTTGGTACGCTTGTTTCTATTGAGCAGTGGAGCGCTTTTAAATGCTAATTAGCAGCAACTTACACGGTTTTCAAAATAGCCAAAGCTCAGGTCAGGATATTCCGAAATGAGGTCCGTCTGAAATGGTTCTTTAAAAGTTTTTGGGAATTTCCAATCTGACGAGATTTTCTCCCAGAATTGGATTGGGTTCAAATAACCTTCACAACAGCCGATAAAAGGGAGATAGGAAAACTGTTGACTTCGAAAGAGTTTAGAGTTGGCGCAGAATTCCTGTTCAATGCCAACAAAGATTTTAAAATTGGGAAACAGGAACGAAACGGGACTAATTTCTGAGTTGGAACTGGAGTTCCCGCATAACTACGCTGCAGATGCTAGCTATTATGGGGTGGCAACAAGGCTCGCGTGTTGCACATAATTTAAGCAACTGGGGAGACTGAAATGTGTCGGATGACTTCAGCCAAAAATTCATTTGACGTATTTCTGAATCGCGCTGGAAAGGAAGGACACTATGGTCCGTAAACCTGTATGTGCAAGTGTGTTGCATTCGGCGCGTCGATCTCAGCTCCGAAGAAGCAAAGCAGTGCGGAATTGCAAGAGAAACAACTTCGTATATTTGAGCCTGCTTTTACGGCCTAAAATGCTGACTTGCGTTGAGGAACAGGGGCACAATTTTAATTCTGCGATGGCGGGATTTCTAAGGGTTATTATATATCTACCATGTGATGAAGCACAAGCACTGTGGTGCCTAAATCTGCTTGGTATAGTCTGGATTATGAGATGAAATGTGACTTATGCAACTGTCGATTTTGCGAGAAGGCACGTTGGGCATCTTGCCGCTGGGATATTAAAAAATCAATTGGTCTGGCATGTGTGTTTTGAGTCATCACAACGATCTTCAGCAGCAGCAAGCTGCAATGTAGATAGGCGCATCGTTAATGAGTGTTGTTCAAACAGCGTCTCTTGCCAAAAGTTTTTCGCAACGTGCGTGTTTATCGAATAAATTCGACTTATAACCGCAAATTAGTGTTGTGGTAACGGAAATGATTGAGATGCATTGTAAACGTTGCTGAAATATGCAAAGAGCCGGTTCGCGAACGTACTGACAGATATATGCGAGCACAATGAAGTGGCACCATTAACTCTTTGATGAGCAACGATTTCAAAAGAAGGAGAATCTTTTCATAGCACTATTGCTTAATGCGAAATGTTGCTTTCTGATAATCTTGTTTCACTGAACTCGATGAGTGGATGATTAAGCGGTTGCCATATAACCGTATTTCAGGACACGGCCCCAGAAACAGATGCCAAATATATTTCTTTATTGCGGGGTATGCAGTTGCAAATTGAAGCATCCATATTCGCTCGCTTAACGGCAATGTGTCCGCTGTTTTGCGTCTTCTTCGCTCTACTTGCACGACGTCAACGATTCTTAAAATATAGCACTGAGGTAACTTCAGTAGGCCGGCTGATCGTCAACACCTCCGTTATCGCTGTTCCTGTGCATATCATCTCATTGGTTCTCGTTTTAATGACCAATGCTCGCATCGACACAAAATGTAAGTTGCCCGACCGCTTGCTCAGAATGAAGTTCACTGATAGGCTCTCTATGACGGTTGCACAACTTTGCACCGCAAACAGTTCGTACCTGACGACCCGCTTAATGGAAATGCTTGTTGTCGCATGCAATCTTTTGTTTTGCCCGAGTCGATCTGCTGGCCGAAGACGTTGAAATTCCATCAGAAGTGGCAGCGCTTTGGTGGAAGTATGCAATTCAATGTTGATGTGTGTAGACAACTTCTTATGCAAATATGTTACCCTGAGATGTTGCAAGGTATTCGAGCCTTTAAATGTTTTTCGAATTCGGTGCATTTCTGTGCTTAGTCTAAATACTAAATATTGGCACTTTCCCTTTGCGTGCAAATACACCACTGGAGAGAAACGTTAATGCTAAGAGACAATTTCATCTCCATCCACTCGTTTCCACGAGGCGATTTCTTCATCGGAAAGCAGCGCACACTTTGCTTGACGTTTTCCTCAGACTGTGAGTTCTCATACTTTAGTGTGGAAGCTGACAAATTTTCGGTTGTCAAATGTGACAACGGTCGAAATTAAGAAAAAGGTGAATGCGTCTCAACAGCTCCGATCGGTGAACACATGCGTCGTTTTTTTATTTTCTCGCTTCCTTCCTCAACTTCTTTAGAAATGTTTAAATGATCGCCGTTTCTGTTGCAGTTAATTTCCAAGTTATAAATTATTGCTTCGCCTATATGAGTATCTTCAGTATGATCGTTTATATGATGGTTGATCTATACGACCGATCAACGGATGTGGTATTCCTTAATTTGACGTTCTTTTCAAATCGTCATTCAGTTCACTTCGATCCGATTATTGCGACAAATCTCTACTCAGCTGCAATTACCCCACTATTGATCCGTCCAAGATTTCAGGCTCTTGGCTAACATTCTAGGATGCAAAGAAAGTTGATTCGAAATTAAAGAATTTAATTATATGTGATGTTTCATGTCCTCAGCTGGAAGAGGGGAAACTTTATGATATTTGGAGAAAATCAGCAGAACAGAGACGGAGCAAAAAATACTCCAAGCATAAACTTTCATCTAACTGTGAGGTCAAATCTTGTCAGAAGGAGCGGTGCTCTACGTGAATCTGTATTTTCAAAAGGGATGATTAGGAACTGCTAGTTGTTCGGTTTTCTTTCGACAGAATCTGGCCAACTTACCGAAACTTCGTTTCTGCAGCTGAGCAGTTGTGAAACAGTATGGAAGTAGACTTTCAGCTGTTTGTAAATATTGTGGCACTTTATGTCTCGTTAGCCTTCCCAAACGATGATCAGATGGAAAAAAATTGTGCTTCGAGATGTTCACTATCAAGTTTCATCTATGACATTCGTGTCTTGTCAGCTGAAGTTGTCACATACATCGACAATAGTCGGTACGTCACACTTTTGCAAAGGCTGGCCCAAATCATAGAAAAATCTTACACCCGTTGTTGTGCGAATGCGAATAGGTGAGTGCATTTAAATTATTGTTTCAAGGATACATATTCCTCCGTGAGAAATGATAATCGAATTCGAATTCAGGCACGATGCCTCAGGTTCAAGTGGCGAGTATTCTGTTTGCTCATCAACGTTTATGTTTATGAAACGGTTCTTCAAAATTATTCTCCTTTCATCGAATTCGCTTTATGCCACTCATATGGTATGACTTCAGTTTACCTCATTCCCACCTTCCCACAGCTGAGGAACTGAAAAGCTCCTCTAATAGAGGTCTTCTGCAATCGAACAAATATCGTTGTCGTGGACGGAAAATCACTGATGCAGCTGAAAGATCATTTGGCAGTATTGGGGCGAGGTGCTGATATTCATTCAAACTCCTCATTGTTTTCAAATGTGGCATTTTAAAGGCTTTCGAAGCATGCATATTGAATTTTGGTAGCCGATGAAAGTCATATGATGCTCTTGATCTCGAAGACATGGGAATTCCGGAGACCNAATCATATGATGCTCTTGATCTCGGAGACATGGGAATTCTGGAGACCCGCGTTCTTGAATGGCTTCTTACCATGGTATGTATGCTATAAATGTACTGCCCCATAGTGTTTTGTTTTGTGTTCTTACTGGGCCCTTTCAAAGTAGCGCGCTTTCTTAGCTTCACCCTGCTCAAAGGCAATGACTACTGTTTCGTCCACCTCCCTTTAATTTACTTAAAATCGAACTATCCGACTATGACAGTATATCGCACCACCTATCGCAGCATTCGCGTATCATTTTGACAGTAAACATGCTCGGTGAGCGAGGGGTAGAGGAGATAGCCGCCGTGCTGGCGAGGTTCCCCACTCTAGGAAATTAGTCATCACCCCCGTGGGGAGGGCTTAATTTTCCTTCGGTGAATTCCCTCGCTGGAGAAAGATCGGCGAGAGGCATATTCCAAGTGTGTGCAATCAGCGTAGCACTAAGCACCTCAGGATTTCTGCTTTATTAGAGAGAATATTGCAGACTTAAGGCTCGCAGTGTGGCTCTCTATGAATATCTCAGATTTGCTGATGTTCGCTGCATCCCCTAAATCGCATCACTTCACAATGAGGCTGCACAAATTAAACTTTATTATTGAACTTACATTAAATATTCACTTCTAAGAAAATATACGTCGTTCGAGCGAATTTTGTGATTGTGAGACAAACGCCAGTCGTGTTTTTGGGCGAACGTGTATCGAAATGTTGTGGCTTGGCTTCCTGAAAGATCAAAGAAGGAAGTTTGGAGAAGGGGGGGGGGGGG
>JAARMF010002195.1:9362-24170 GCA_022844705.1 Toxascaris leonina
CCCCCCCCCCCCTTTTCCCCTTGTTTCTGACCTTTAGAGATTCAGTGTTTATTGCTGACTTCTTCCCAAAAATAGGAAGAAGTCTTCACTATATTTCTGCTTCATGTAAACAACCTCTCAGAGAATTGAATGACTGGTTATAGGCGTTCTGCTGATCATGTGAAGATATACAGGGCTATTATTGGTCCTCATAACCATTACAACGTGCTATGTCAGGACACGGTTACGTTGGAAAAGTGGTCACAGCTACGGCCGTTCGAAATATCCGCTGAGAAATACTTCGCCTTGCATTTAAATTTGTCGACTGAATGCCCCCTGCGTTAATGTGGTCTCGATCTTCCTGCAAAGGAAGTAATGAAGGATCTAGGCGTTTATGTGAGTACCGACCTTAGGTGGCCTTGTTGAGGTTTCGCGGAGCGCTGCTCAAGTTGCGAACTATATTCTGCGTGTTGCGCAATAGAGTCGAGTAGAAAGTTATTGGAAAGCTACCTTTGTTGATTACTCTCGCCCCATCTTAGAACATGAACTCAGGTTTGGTCCCCTCGGTGAAAAAGGATATCGAAATAATTGGGAGAGTCGAAGGGCGTTCCTCTTAGACAGCTTTTTGTGAAAGCTTTTCATGGACCGTTCGAGCCCAATAATGAGCAGCGACTTCAAATTTTTGATTTCAAACCTCTGTGGCATTATACAGCGCAGTTCGATTACATTTATGTTTCAAAATCGTTAAAGGTTCGCAGTAATTTCGTTCGAGAATACTTTTTCCTTTACAAGGTTCGGTTTATGCTCGAGGCTTCCCCTCGACAAATTGAAAGTAAAAGAAGGAATCGAAATGATGTACTGAATACTTTTGCTTTTCGTGTTGTTCCTGTCTGGAATTCTATACCATATGATGTGGTCATAGTGGGTAATTTGTCATACTTTAAGAGACGCCTACAGCAATGCAATCTATCGGCAATACGCGCTGCCTGCCAGCTATAACTTGTTATCAAACGCCCATTTTGCATTAATGCGTGTGTGTTATTTATGATCCATGGTCCTGCTCGTGGCTACGTGGACATGCTCGTGGCTACGTGTGTATTTGCGTGGCTGTTGCTTTATGTTGTTCATTGTGATATTAGTATTGTATTGTTGTTTGTTTTCTTGCTCATTAGATCGTTGGTCGGTCGGTGTCATTGGGCGGCTACTGAGCGGTCGGTTTCCTACCGCTCAGCTCGACGTGGTGGAAGGGTCGCGAAGGACCGTCAGATATGGCGGTCGCCTGCGAATATGCAGAATAAGCAGGCGTGAACCAACCGAAGGCGAAATTCATCAGGGTGTGACTGAGGTTGGCAGTGGCGCGCCAACACTTAAAAAAATGGTCACATTACCCAATGACAGTTTCGCATCACGGCGAGTACGATCCGCCGAAAAAGATCGCAGCCCCTGCTGCCTTGCAGGTACTTCGTGGAAGAAGAAAGGCTAGGAGAAGGAAACTCCGAATAACCGAAACTGTATACATATATAAGTGGCCTGCTCGCCTGGCCAGCGGGGTGGCGTCATTTATTGGCTACAACAATGCAAAACCACGGGCCTCGGTGCCCTAATGGAAGCGCATTGTGACCGGCAGCATCATCGACGTTCGACAGTCCGGTCAATCAAGTGATCAAGTGATCAAGATCGTTGGTCGGTGCAAACTTCCGTGCGTCGTGAACATCGTAACCACGATACGTCTATTAGAGGCTCAATTATCCAAGTTTGAGGATTGTGCACACAAGTATCAAAAGCGCAACGCGTTTAGCTCTGCGGCTGAACGCACGGAGCAATTGGTATTGGACGTGCTAAGTGGCCAGAAACGGTGGTGTCGGTGAAATTGGTGTTATCGCTGTGTCGGGCAGTGCTGAGGAAGTTGGAGCGGTGGTCAGCGGCCAGGCGAAGCGCAATAGGCATTCAGAGGTGGCGGTCAAGGCATCAAGCTGACCAGGAAGGTTGGCTGGCACGGAAGGCAGCAGATCGATCAATAGCAACAACCGCACGGTTTTTCTTGTGATACCTCTTTCTCATTTGTTTCTGACCCTTACATATTCAGTAGATATTGCTGACTTCCTCCCAAAAAGGGTGAAGTCTGGAACGATTGAACTACTCAGATTGCAATCGCCATAGATCGAAAGCTCAAAGAATTGGTCGAATGCACACGATCTGTTCGCTGCCTTAAAGCCATATCCGACCGCGCGCTTTGACGGGTCGAGATAATCTGACAGCGGAAAAAGACCAATGGAATCAAAGCGCTGTAGCGCTAGGAGCTGTCCCCCTCCACAGCGCTCACCCGTTAAAAGCAGAAAAGAAGATGCTAAAGTACAGCTATGTCCAGCACTCATCACTGAACATCAAGCCTTTTTGAAACTGTGAAATACATGCGCGGAAGCTGCGCATAGCTCAATCAAGGTCGGGTCCAGCTTGCAGTCAAATGCGCAGCGCTCCTGAATGGAACGCCTGTTGATTTCGCAGGGTATCTTCACGGGAGCTCAATGGATCTTCATACAGGACCAAAATGGACTGAACAATTTCCGTGGGGACATCTGTACCAATCGATTCGCTGGTGAAATCGGAAACCAGCAGACCATTCCTGTGCATGATGTCGTTCCCATAGTTGCCGACTCCTTCCCAAGTCTCGCAAACCTGGTGTCCGGTCTTCTTGCGACATAGATTCCCCTTATTTCGAGTTACCTTTTCGTAGACTTTGTTCTCTTACGAGATACATGCAAGGCAATTGAGCCTGCAATCTTTTTCGGCGGTCTGTACTTGCCGTGACACGAAACTATCATAGATGCATTTTTAAGTGTCAGCTTGCCACCACCAACCCCTGTTACACCCGATTAATTTGGTCATTGGTTTTTCGCTACTGCTTATTCAACATATTGGCAGGTAAAAGTCGTATGAGACGGCGGTACCATATTACATCACCGCATCGAGGCTAGCGAAAGTCCAGCTCGAGAACCCTCCCACCGTAAACAGCCGCTCGAGAACCCTCCCACTATCCCAAGTATTTCATTTATGATTACTGATGCCATTCATCGAAGCATACATAGTCTCAAATAACTATGTTCGCATTGAGCTTGTAGGCATGCAATGAGCGTAGAGGAAAACTGGTTCGGCGCTGTGGCCGGCACATTGCGCATAGCACCTTCGGCAAGACGTCGGAAGAGAGCTTCATTTTGGGCTATCCAGTCGAGACCAGAGAGCGACCGAGCATCTGAAAAAATAGCAGTTCCCTCTCCCCTTTTATACATCGATATCGGCCAATTTATTCTGATCAAACGTCTGGAGCTCTGTAAGATGATGTTAGCTGCAATGTCAAGTTGCATTCGGACTGTAGCAGTCTTATGCAGTTGATCGATGGGACGCCTTTTGCAGCGAGTCAATGAAGATGGCGTTATTCGCGGTCATTTGCTTCTTCTTCGAATTCTGTCCCCACTTTTTTCTGACGATGACATGATAGGATCCCTGGCGATGTGGCGGACGAGGTAGCAGCCTTGTTTTTCATCAAAATCGTATATGTCAACTTTTGATCATCCAGCCGAATACACAGTAGGAACCGCTGGGGTAGGGAAGGGAGAGGAGCGGGGATGGGCGCAGTGTGGTGTGGTTTTCATTGTGGATTTCCTGTCACTTCTGAGTGCAGGAACGCCAACGTGCGATGATATGACTTGCTCAAGATGCTTTACGTGATGCATGCACGTGAAAAGCGGTTCCGTGGCCTCCAACACCTCTCTGAGGTGCACCAAGTAGTAATCGTCTGCAATCTGTCTATTTTGCACACAACTTTACTGTGCGCCTGCGCTCACTTATTCTCACAGTGTCGTCCCGAATACTGCGGCTTTCTTGCAGTGAACTAAAAAAGGCTTGATCACCGCGTTCGACCGCTGAAGGCGCTCACGTTTTTGGCAAAGGCGGCGATCTCAGAACTGCGAGATTATTAGCGCTGTCTACTTTCATCAAATCTTCTAGCATTACAATCGCGAGGGCAACAGAAAGTTGCGCATAACTGAGAGGTGTTTGTTCTTCTCTTGCTTCCCATTATTGCCCCGTTCCATGATTTCTCGCCTGCTGATCAGCCTGCTTTTGAATCTGCCCTTCCTTGGTGTGCTTTCTTCATTTTCTTCGGCAGAAAATTGATGAATGTTTTCAGTGTTCCAGGCCCCTCTATCGCGGATACCATGGATATTCTATCGCGGATGAAATGATGTACGTCGAAAGTTGATCGTTCAGGAGCATCGGCGGACATCGGATTTCCGGCGCAGAGCGATCCGAAACGACTATAGGACGCGATCAATCGATCATTTGGACCAGGAATAGGCGATAACTCCAACATTCTTGAGTTTTTTCCACACGTTAATACGTTTCCCTACTACCTGCACTTGCGCATCGCTCAAACATGAGAAGCTCTCTCATGCTTCGCTGAAAATATGACCCACCACGTCATTCGCAAATACCTCGCCTCCAAAGGCTCGTACTTGCTCATTGAATGCATAGTAAGACATTTGCGCGCGCAGTCATGCGCACGCACCCGAACACATGCGCACATCCGTAAGTGCACGAACACGCACTCATCGTGCGTTGCCTGCTACATCGACACAAAACCCTTCCACTCATGAAAAAATCAGGGGTCGTCGTCTTATCGTTGCGCCCTTTGCTGTATGAATGTCGTCAGGATATCACGCATTACTCCGGTTGCATGATTGCAGTCGCCTGGCCGAATTCTCACTGTTTGCACAGAAAAGCCACTGCTTCAAAAATTCATCGCAGATTTTCTTTCCATGTGATAATTTCAACAGCACACTTGGAATGTGATTTTGATGTTCTCCACGCACGTGCGAACGAATCTTCGTTGCCTACTGTGCAGATCGGCGGATGGAGTAGTATAATGTCGCAAGCTTTTTGCTCGCTTCCGGCGCACCTACATTTGTGAAGGTTACTGTGAAGAAAGTTGTTCATATTTATGAGTGTTCACATGTTCTCTCCGGTAATCACATCTAGGAAGCCTCTTAAGCTGGAATTGGTGAATTAGCGGATGGAGTATGTGCTATGACAGAGTTTGTTCAGTTTTCTATAGTCTTTGAGGTTGCAAAACCGGTTGACCAGGTAAGTACAGTGCAAATGAAAAATGCATGATTGGGAATTGATTGGGCTGCAGAAATTCATTCTTAATTAGCAGCACCAGCTGCCGATCAGCTGATTAAAAGGAAATTCAGCTGTAGTAGGTGACAAGTTGAAAATCTCGCGGGGATTAGTGGGACGGATTTCGAGCTGTCCAATGTCATCAGTTTGTTTTTGTTTGCACGGAATGTTTTAATCAAATCTTGGCGATGAATTGATGTTGTGGTATATTCAGCTCTAGTGATCGTACTTGACCGTGTTACTCATAAGTTTATGTCACATTGAATTTTCTGGTACGAATGAAGAGAGCCAACGAAACATCGTTTAGGGCTCTTTCATGTGTGTACTAGCTTATGCTGACTTTTTAGCACGGAAAGCGACCCTTTACGCTTGCAGTATCTATGAATTTGTGCCATATACGGAAAATGTTACCACAGATCAGGTAGCTTGAACTTGCGCTCTAATGAGCTTCAATAACCGAATTTTAGCGTAATCAGATTATTGTCGGTGCATGAACGCTGCCGGATATAGTTCCGAGGCCTTTTCTACGTTCATGAACGCCTGGATCCACATGACTTAGCGAATATTATTTTACGTAAGCCGTAACCAAAATGATGGAGCTCTCAAGCGTGCTTCATGAAGCGTGCAGTAGTCCTAAAGAATCTAACATAGTGTAAAGTGTGCACTGTTATTACTAATATCATCAGAATGCGTTTGTGTACTTCTATTTAAGTATATTCCATGTCTCAGCGGGTGGAAAAATCAGTACGGAAGCAGTGGTTCGCTAAGAAATTAGCACATTATTAAAGTGGAACGCTCGTGCTATTTTCAGAAGTATTCAGATCTATGTGGTGCACAAGTTATTTCGCTATATTATTCCTCTCTAAAGGAAGAAACGTAACGTTCTGTGAGGTGCAAGTGAATCATGTAAGAGACAGTAATTTTGCATTTTCAAAACTGAGAAAATGGCCGAAAGAGAAATAACAGTGCATCAAGTTTCTCCAGAGGCTGTTGGCTCTATGAAATACCTCCCTGTTCATGTACTTCAGCAAGTGGTTCTCTAACCCCAACTCATCCTGGTAAGTTACCGATAGCGGAGCCTCCTCTGTTGTAGGGATCATTGAAAGAGATGAAAAGGAAATTGTCGTAGGTGTGGAAGCGACGATTTCAGCATGCAATTGTTGACATCTGAGACGGAAGGTTATTAATGCATCATTTATTGCTCCACCTATCGACCGCACGAAAATACATTCCTGCGTTCGAAAGAAGTTTCATGAACATCACGAAACGCGGGCGAATCAACACGCCCATCTCCAGTCGGGCAATGATCAAACATACAGGGTGTTGCGTGGATCAGGCGCTGGCATCTTTCGCGCTTTTTTCACTTATTCATCCCAATTCCTTTATTCAACCATAAAGAACATACAGTAGTATGTGAAGAGACTGGAGGTTCAAAAATCGAAGCGTTCAAGTATAACGAATGTGGCTGTGCTTACAAAAGCCCGGGCCGAGATGACGGGCATATTAGCAGCATGCTCCTCCCGTCAAGAGCAGTAAGTGAAATTGTGCTAATTTTGCTTGAAAGCATTCCGATTTCTCGCTCAGACACTTCCAACAAAAGTCGTAGTTGCTTCGCTCTTTATCCCCAGAAATATTATTGAGACAAGTTGGGGGTCATATGAACACCCCTTAGGGAACATATATTTGATGAGTTCTATAACCTCCCTCGTAGAACGACCACCGCTCAGGGGTGCCTCGTGGATCACCAAGCCGGCCAGGCGAATCTTATCCCTCTTTCGTAGCCAGCTAATGAACGATGTGGCTGAACACCATAAATATAATCCTGCAATGAAACTGCTGAATAACTTTTACAATATTGGCGCTGTGTGCCCTTGAGAAAAATATCCTCAGTCACGACCCAATGTTGAGAAATTGGTTTTCAAAGAAATCATCAAAACGATTGAGAACGCCATTATTAGAGCGGAGTTGAAAGCCTTGAAAGCAGAGCAGGAAGAGTTTTTGATAGCTTTAATTCGGCTTCAAAGAAATGACACAGGAAGTTACTCCATTTTCACCGGAAAAACTCAGTTGGAGAAAGGGCATTCGATGCAAGACGTGAAGCAAAAGCGACAATGATCTCATCGTGTAGACACTGTCGGAGGGGTCGAATACATCAAGTCCAACAGCAGTTGTCTCTTCTAGTGACAGAATATGAACAGCATCATAATGAAATTTCGAATATGTTTCATCTCGATTGCGCACTTTTTACTGCTTCTTCTACTGCAGTTTACTTAATATAGAACATACCCTTCGAAGGCGTGCATCAACTCCCAGGAGATCGTTATCAGCATGAAGATGGCCCATTTAGAAGATACCAAATGCGACATTCCCCATGCGCTCCCGAAGGCTACGAGTGTGGTCACCATCGAAGAAAGTGTCTGCAATTTCACACAGTCCACTTTGACTGAATGAATATTAAAAACTGCGGTAATATAAAACGCCCGCTACACTCTGAAAACGAGGAGCTCTGTTTTGAGTGTCAGCAAACGCACATGAGCAATTTAAATAAGGTAAAGTATCGTCTGCGTTCTGAGCAAGTGTCTCAGTTAATTTCATTGAATACGATCACGAAAGGTATCCAGGTGCGAGTGGAAATTATGAGTAATCTAGACGAACCGCAATGACGTGAAAGGCTAACGGCCAATGTTCATCACACATCAGTCTTAAGCGATACAGATATAGAGGCGTCCACGTGCAAACTCGACGACAAGAGAATACCTGAGCAAAGAAGCGAATCTGTCGGGATCTTTGGTAATTGAACTGCGCCGTTGAAACAAACGCATGAGATTGAACCACCTGGAATAAAACGAATTTTTCGCGTCATGTACATTTGCGATAATTGTAAAGCATTGCATGATGCAGAAGGCGACCCATACGTGGCATTTCCACAAATCTAGGAAGGCTCCACGGAGGACTCAATTAGAAGCAAGATTTTAAAGGCTAAGATAGTTTATCTCGGTCGTGCTGTTGGTGCAATTCAAAAATTCCGTTGCAAAGGAAAGTTTGACGAGGTCATTCGTTGTTCGAAATCAACGTGCAAGGAAATTTCCTCCGTCGATCAGCACCCACCCCGCATGAAATACACAAATATTCATTTAACCCACAACAATAGCCAAAGCATGTGATGTGTTCATAGGACAGTGACTTCAATACAAACTTCGCCGGCTTATCTCAATATTCCTCATACCTATGCACCTTGGACCGCTATGATTTCATCGATTTCGTCGCTGTCACCATCGATGCTACTGTCAATCTTTCAATCCTTCGCGATCCGTTAAGCTCAACGCACCAAACAATGCCATACAGACGTTGCAACGGATTTTACTTTCCATATTGCTGTGGTCGATAGAACATCACCTGATGGCCGGCGTGCTGGTGACGCAGGTTTACCTTATTCGCAGTTCAATCCTCTCTGCCCTTCTCCTTCCATGGTGTAGCTAGAAGGCAGGCGGGCGAGGAATTTTTCAACGGATTGTACTTGCCGTGACGAGGAACCGTCATTGGGAATTGTGACCGTTTTGTAAGTTCCGGTGCTTGCTTGTTCATCATATGCTCATCATATCATCAATTGAATCATAGATAGTCGCAAATAATCCAATTCTCATGTCTAGTTTCAACGCACAGGGTTGTTATTTCGTCCCTTGTGATTTCTTTTAGGGCAGCGTTCTTCGCATTAGGGCATTTGAACAAGTTACAACATACCTTCATAGAGAGTCTCATTTTGATGAACGTTACAGCGTTAATGAGCAACAGCGATATTATGCACGCGGTATTGTTGAAGAAACCGACGTTCATCCATCTTCGGGAACATTCGTTGCTGGTGAAGTTGAAAACCAATGAGCAACGATCGAAAGAAAAGTGGCAACCATCTATAAGGATCAGTATTTGATATTTCTGGCAAAAAATCACAGAGGCAAAAGAACTGACTATCATAACTTACCGATTTCGAAGATGGTACTCTGTACTAATGAGAGCACCCAAACGGCGCATATCCAACGCATTGTCGAGCGTCCACTGAACCACGAGATATAGAACATCAGTTTGCAGACAGCGACGAAACGGTTTATTGCGAGCAGGACCTGAGTGTAGATGGCTCCCAAATTGAAGAAAAGAATGGCTTGACCGAACGTATAGAACAATCGTGGAGCCTTCAGAAACTGGGACACTTGTTGCGGCTCTCTGCAACTCACTTCTCGCATGAAATGTGTCATTCTTGGGAGCAGATATATCATATGCATGGTAAAAAAATATATATTACTGCAGATGTGGAAAACTGCATTTAGCAATGTCGCACATGCACGATCTATTACATGCACGTATGCATATGTGCACCTCTTCAGGCAAATCGTGAATTTACACTCTTTGAAACAACGTTTCGAAACAACTTGAAATGAGTATAGTTAAAAATAGGCAGTAGAAGTAGTGTATGAGACGAATATTGGCAATACTGTGCACAGCCCACAAATGGATCTAACAGAACGTTTGTTTTGCCTGCTACAATTGATTTCATATTAAAATGTGACCAATCAGAGCTCATGTCAGATGACATCGAAAACTCAGTGTGTGAAGGGTGATAAACGTTTCGCTGGCTTCGAAGTCTCATTCGAGACTCTGATGATTCTATTCCGACAGCAAACTTGCTAGCAAGTGCTAAAGATACAATAATGAGGAAGGAAATCCAACACCTCTGTACTCAGAACTGTGGTCGCGCATACGAAGGAACAGCGAAACTTTGGCATTTCGAAGCTTAATTGTTGTCGATAGTTTGGCGAACCACCTGTCGTTTAAAACAAGTTGTGAACTAAGTCGAAAGGTTTTTATGTGCTCAATAATTGGCGTTGTGATGTCATACTGTGGAAATACGCAAAGGAATAAGTTGCTCAAGTTAACTAGGGCAAAGTATTACCAAAAAGGACGCATCAATGAAAAGGAACACTGCAGTGTGAAAAAATTGCATTGGTACTCGAATGCTCTCAGCGGAAGAAGCCAAAAAATAAAGGGAGTTGTACGGAAATGGATGGCGAAAATAAAGTGAAATTGATGTGCCTGAAAAAGATCGGCTTTAATTTTTCTTTTCCCTTTCATCCGCCAGCTGTAGTGAAATTTGCAACTAGCCAACTGAGGAAATTAATTTGCCATTAACACTCCACGAGTAGATGCAGAAGCCTCACAGAAATAGCACGGGTGCCACGTGGAGCACAAAGATGCTCAACACTCCAAGGCTACCGGCTGCCTGCGAAACGCAAAGAAAGCCAAACGGGTTCCGGAGATGTTTCTTGCGAAACGCGGTTGCTATTGAGATTCCATTGGCCAGTATCCCCGCAAACGCGATCTGAAAATATTTGATCGGCACTTTTAATATCATCTTTTTCATCACTCCATGCTTTACTGCAGTTAATTTCAATAATTTAAAATTATCGGTCTAAAAGTACTCGCCTCGCAAGCTGAAACAGAGCCGTTTACGAAGCATCCCCTCCTCCAATAACTTCAGAGGTATCATCCAGAACTATTCTTATTTGAACTAGGTAATCTTCTTCCTGGGATCGACACTGAGGAGACGAAAAGCACGACGAATGCGCGTTGAGCAACGTAGGGAGATCATGGGCGATAGGAGGCAGTCAATCTTGTGTAAGATGGAACATGAGGCGCCAGGGTGGACAACGTATCCGCTCTCGAAAAAACGGTCCTTGCATTCACCCTACAATGCGAGGTGCACCGCAGACATGGTGCAACGCCCCAAACCTGGTGTGAATGGCGTAAAGAATTTGTTACTGTAAGCATGGAGTGAGCGCAGAGAAAGGCCGGTTTAGCGCTGCAGCCGATACGTTGCAAATGCCGCCTTCCACAGGCGTAGTAAGAGAGGTGCGCTTCGGACTGTCCAGTCGAAACCCGAGAGAGGTTGAGTATCGGGCAAAATAGCGGTTTCCTCTTCCCTTTTATTCATCGATATCAGCCAGTTTATTCTGATGAAGCGTTTGACGCACAATGAGGTGGCGTTAGCTCCGGTGTTAAGGCGCATTTGCGATCTAACGTCGTTATGCGCTTTACCGACACAACGTCTTTTGCAACTGGGCACTGAAGATGACGTTATCCTGCTTCTTCTTCGAATAAGGTGGCGCTAGCTGCAGCGTTAAGGTGCAGTTGAAATGTAGCGTCGTTATGCGGTTCATTGAAACGACGCCTTTTGAAACTGAGGGCAATGAAGACGACGTTATTTGCAGCCGTATGCTTCTTTTTCGAGTTCTATCTCAACGCTTTTTTGGCGATGACCTCATAGGAGCCCTGACGACGTGACCGATGAATTCGCACCAAAATTTGCCATTGCAGTATCCTATGGCAATTGCATATGTCAGCATTTGTTCTTGCGGATGAATACACTGCCGCAACCGCAAAAGAAGGAAGATGAGGAGAGACGAAGGAATCGGCGCATAGTGCATTGATCCTCATTGTGAATTCCCTATCAGTTCGGAGAAGAAAAAACCAATGAGCAGAGGTTTGATCTGTCTGAAGATGATTCAACTGGTTGGTCCTGTGGGAAGATTCCGAGGCGACGAAAGGTTGCGCATGATTGAAAGCCGTTTGTTTTTCTCCCCCTTTCCATTATTGCTTTGGTCAATGATCACTGAACAGAACGAAGAAAAACCGTCAGAATAAACCTACCACTGATTGGAAAACTAAAAAATCGCCGGAACAATCTCCAGAACAAATTCATATTTCGTTCGTCAAGAACGGAGTAGATGCAAGTGTTTATGGACTGACGTCGCAAAGGGAGATTGGTGACGCGAATTCAGAAGCCCGGAATTCTGGTGTAATTTCTTCTAATCAATGACGCAGCCACTACCGCATGTTCAAATATAGGCGATTGGGCAATTGAAAACGATAGATTCTAGAAAGCATGCAAAATGAATGTACGAAAACAATCCTTATTGGATAGCCGAAATCAAAGACAATTGAGATAACGGCACATTAGCACTTCGACCTGAGATGCACAGGAGAACGAGGAAGTGAAATTAATATGAATAGAGCGCAGGACACTCTTTTCTGCGCCGCCAATCCTCGAGCTGTAAATAAGCCTTTACGCTTCACCTTGTCTCTATCGTTTCTGCAGACCAAGCAATGTGCTTTCGCTGGATTTAGCGGAATCATTGCTGCAATATAACGTGATTGATCGTTGCAGCAATGATTCGAAGAGAATCTAAAAAGAACCTCGTTTGGATAGAAAACCTTGAAACGGTATGTGGCGCTTCTGAATTTTGCCAGAAAACAGAGACAAGTGTTTATCCTCGGGCCAATCTGGCACAAGCGGTGAAGAAAGCATCTGGCGTATAACATCCACACATTTTGCGGGAATTTGCATACGGATCGCAGTTGTGCTGAGGTGCGATAAATGTTTATTTTCACCGCCAATAAGCATAACAATTCACGGACTGTTCAAATTTGAAATCTTCACGCTCCAGAGACGCAATTTTAATAAGTTTTAGCTTCCGAACATTATCACTGTATAATTTTAAAACTGTTGCTTCAGAACGCACTAAAATATTGGATGAACAAGCCGGCAGGGACCCCCAGCACGGTGCAACTATTTGCAAGATTCTGTCAAGATGCTCAAAATGGGTGCTGATAGAGATACGAGGTGCGAAGCAAGAATGGCACATTTAAATTGCACCTTCATAAAACCTTGTTGATCTGTAAGCATGCCAGAAACGGGTGTTCATAAAAGCTACTCGACACTTGTCCTTGACGCGTGAGAGCAGATCAGGACGCGTGAGGTCTTCATCTGATCTCACCCGTATCATTTATCCCAAATCTTAGAACCGTTGAGGTCCTCATCTCCTCTCATCCGTTCCATTTGCCTCAAATCTTATAGTCATTTTTCGTTGATGCGCATTCTTCCCACCTGAGTTGGAAGCATGCAACCCGCCTCCAGTAGAATAAGCAACAGAATTTTCATCGCTGCTGTTTGGTATACGATCTGCCGTTTAGTTTGTCGGCGTGATCATGTTCGGTCATTCGGCAGCTTCGCTCTCATTCTCCTTCTCTCTTACTATGTTATAGTCGCTGTGATTTAACCAAAATATCACCACAGTAGCCTCTATTTGAATAAAACGAACCGCAGAGATTAAAATACCAGCGCGGAGTTGTTCCGGTCGGGCGACTGTCCCAGTTTCACACATCAATGATGGTTTCCCGTAAAAAATGCGGCAGATAGAACGTCAGTTTGGAGTAATGCTGTGGCAGTCTGGAGAAGCTTCTAGTATGGTCCGTCACCCACATTCCATTATGACATAACACATCATCGCGGCTCTGGCAGCACAGTCATAAATGCTTGCACGGCGATCTTACCTTTTCGCACGCTTACAGTAACCTTCAGATTTTGAAGATTACTGCAGAGAAAATTTGTATATTTATGAGCGTTGGTGTATTCTATTCGATAGTCTCAATCCGTGAGAAACTGTGCCGAGAATTGCTGAACTTGTAGGTGCAATATGCACCAGGAGTGAGTTTCTTCATTTTTTTAATGGTTTTTAACAATAATTCCTGAAACTTTTTGATCAGGTAAGCACACTTCAGATAAAAAATGTAGGAGTGGGAATTGGATGGGTTGGATAAATTTACCCTTGTTTAGCAGCACGAACTGCTGACGAGCTAATTAAGCATGAATTCCAGTGAGTGACATGCTGAAAATCCTCCGCCAACTAGTGAGATGAATCTCATACTCTTCTCTTTAATCAACTATTTGTTTGCACGCTGCATTTTGATCAAAACTTGGAGGGCAAGTGGTGTCGTGGGATATTCACTTCTTCCAGGAGTTCTTGCTTTCCAGTTCAAAATGTCGCTAATGTATCACCACAAATTCACATATGTATTCGCGTGATCGGATGCATATTGATCAAAACGCAGTCCAGCGTGTTAATGAAAACAAACTGGAAAAAAAAAGTTTTCCTGCTTCGGCAACGAGACGATTCGGCTTTTCAGCCGAAAAGTTTGTTCCACACTTTATGAGATGCGGCGGATAGTTCCATAATGCATGACATGGACAGCAATTATATTGGAAGAAGAGCGCCTGGCACAGCAAAGGCAATAGGCTATTTAATTATTCGCCGCCCATGTGAATATTCAGAGCAGTTTAAACGAAGGTAAGCTATCTTGTCCAGGTAATTTTCTGAACTGCTTTAATGCCTTTCAGGTGAAAGCTGGAGCAGATCGAAGCATGAACGGAAAGAGGCGTCACCGTAATATCGCTTTTGGTCATGAACGGAGAACGCAAGCATACGCGTCGGGATAGTCGACTAGCGTTTTCTTTAGGGAAATGCGTCATTTAAAGAAGTAGCCCTAAGCGAGGTTAATGATGGAGTTGAGGACGCTTGATGATGAAACGTGAAAATGATTTCTTGTGCATAGAATTCCTCCCATCGTTCATTAGATAAGAGGGTACCTGGTTTCACGGAGATGTTAACAGTAGTATGCCCCGATACAAAACCATGCTGAAAATGTTGCACCAGAAGCCACTTTTACCTACGTTCCTGCGCTGGCAAGTTTGAGCCCGCACAATGGCTGCAACTGCAAATACGGAGTTGAACATGCGCGGATTCAGGATGATTATT
This sequence comes from Toxascaris leonina, assembly GCA_022844705.1. NCBI lineage: Eukaryota > Metazoa > Nematoda > Chromadorea > Rhabditida > Ascarididae > Toxascaris > Toxascaris leonina. Next base: position 24,161 of record JAARMF010002195.1, read on the forward strand.
TCAACGACAA